>CM077148.1:162525883-162819737 GCA_039583875.1 Platanthera guangdongensis
TCGCCATGAAGATAAGCATTCTTCACATCCAATTGGCAGAGTTGCAAATCCTTGCAGGCAGCACAAGATATGAGGATTCTGATCGAATTCATTTTTGCAACAGGAGAAAAGGTCTCCTGGTAGTCTATGCCCTCTGTCTGAGTATAGCCTCTTGCCACGAGTCGTGCCTTGTATCTTTCTACAAATGCCCGAGGGGTTCTGTTTGACGTGGAATACCCATTTGCATCCAACAGCCTTTTTTCCTGGTGGCAGTTGTACCAGGTCCCATGTGCCGTTCTTTTCCAGGGCACTCATCTTCGAGCATTGCTAACTTCCACCTGTCGTCGGAAAGGGCACTTGCCATTGAAGTGGGGATGGAGACAGAGGACAAAGAGGAAACAAATGCTCCATGGGAAGCTGTTAGGGATGAGTAAGAAACAAACTGAGATAATGATGTTGAGTGGAGGTACCTTCCGTAGGGATGATGGATCCCGACGACGGGTCAGGTGGGTGGTCTGATATCCAGATGTTGGGCCGCGTGTTCGATCCTTGGTCGACGAGAGTACACCTGCGGAGGTTTAGTAACAGGGACCTGGACAGGAGGGCGCAAGGAGTAGGAGGTGTAGACTGAGAGGGATGATATACCGGAGGAATAGGTAGAGGGGTGTCAGAGTAAGGTAAGGTACTCACTTACGTGTGGGAAGAGACACCCCTGAAGTGAGGACCCATAGTAGCTTTCAGATTCCCGGAAGTAACGTCCATGGTAACGAACCTCTTGTTGACTGGGTCAAAACATTATATCCCTTCTGAGTAGGGGAGTAGCCATGAAGACGCACTTGTGCGCACGAGCATCAAGTTCGGGCGGGGGGGTGGATATGGACGAAACAACACAACCCAAAAACACGTGGTGGGAGAGTGGTAGTGGAACCCCAAGTGTGGTGAGGGGAGTTTGAAACCGAGAACACGGGATGACATACGGTTTATAAGGTACGCTGCGGTGAGTACAACATCCCCCCAGTAGTATTTAGGGAGTTGCATGTGGAGGAGGAGACACCGAGCAACTTCCAATAGGTGGCGGTTCTTACGCTCAGCCACCCCATTTTTGAGCCGGGAGTAGGCGCAGGATGTCTGATGGATAATCCCTGATTGGCGAGGAACTGCTCGAAGATGGAATCAATGAATTCACGACCTTGTCAGTGCGGAGAATCTTGATGGGGGTCGAAAACTGGTAGAGACCATGGTGTAGAATCGCTGGAACAGGAAAAGACCTCATTTTTGGCTTTCATAAGGTAAACCCAGGGGTACGTGAAAAACAGTCGATAAAGTTACAAAAGAAAACAACCCGAAATAGATGTAACCCGGCAAGGACCCCAAACATCACTATGTATCAAATGGAAAGGAGCAGGACTTGGAGAAGAAATATGATTAAAAGAGGTACGAGATTTTTACCACGATCACATGCATCACAAACGAAATTTATCAACTAACCCAGACAGGAAATTAGGAAATAAACGTTTCATAGAATGGATAGACGGATGTCCAGCCGACAGTGAGGACTCCAAAGTAGTTGTCCGATCCCCATGGAGAGCTCGGGGAGGAGAGGCCGGGTGGAAGAATCGAACACATATAGCCCGTCCACCAGACTACCAGTTCCAATCACCGTTTCCGTCTTCAGGTCCTGAAAAATGCAAGAAGAAGGAAGAAAGTTACTGAGCAGTGCATAGAATTGGTTATATGACTAATAGAAAGGAGATGCGGGGTAAAGTTCGGAACATGAAGAACCGAGGAAAGAGTTAGGGAGGAGCACGGGATGGAGCCTTTTCCGGCAATGGGAGAGAGGGAACCATTGCGATGCTCACTTTGTCCCGACCAGACAACAGAAGGTAGGACACAAAAACCTGAGGAGGAGCCGGTCATATGGTCTGTTGCTCCAGAATCAATGATCCAGTGAGTAGAGGGACGGGTGGAGCAGCATGAGCACCGGAAGGCCCCTGATGGGCATATGAGGACGAAGAGGCATGTGGCTCTGGTGATGGGCCCTGCATCAGGGCGTCGGAAAGCAAGGACCTCATCAGGCGTCAGAGTCAATGTGGGAGTTGTCGGAAGCTGTGGCTCGTCGAAAACGTCAGACAGGTGCGCGGAGCGAGGCTGGGTAGGGCGACCGAAGTGCGACCAGGACCGCGACCCCCACGAGAGGAAGAGCCGCGACGGGGTGTAGGGAACCCATGAAGTCGAAAGCAAGTCTCCCGTGTATGACGGTTTTCCGCAATAGTCACAGAGGAGGTGATCCTTGTCAGTGGACTTCGGCCGAGAATCACAAGACCGCGCGTAGCCCAACGGGGCCGTCAAGGCCGAACCATCTAGAGAGGCTCAGGAGTCCAAGTTTGCCTCCGATCAAATTCCTGCTGAACGAGACAGAAAACCTCTGGAAGAGAGGGTAAGGGTGAGCGGCCAAGTATCTGCACACTGATTTGGTCAAAGTCCCTATGTAGCCCATGAAGGAACTCGAAAACTCGGTTGCGATCTTCCCGTGCGCGAACCAGGAGCTCATCCTCAGGCGATGCAAAGGAACGGAGTCAAAGTGATCGTACTCCTAATATAGTGGGTGAACTCGAGGTAGTAGGCACAGACGGAGGGCGATCTCCTTGGCGAAGAAGGAAGATCTTGCGTCGTAGCGGAAAGATCTGGGCCGCGTTGCCGCGACAGGAGTAGGTAGTTTCCGCCCTTCGCCAAATGTCTGCAGCCGTATCCAGAAAGAGATAGTTGGCTGCGAGCGATGGAGTCGACCATGGAGTTAGTCAGCCAAGACATGACGAGGGAGTTTCCAATTCCCATTGCACCCAATCTGGGGAATTGAACGAGGTATGGGTGTAGTGCCCATGACATATCCAAACAGCCGCCTGCTCTTCAAAGCAAGAGTAATAGCCCGAGACCACGGGAGATAGTTGGTACCATCCAAACGAATTGTCGTGATTTGAGGCGTATTGTCGTCATGTCCCGGGCGAGGGAGCCGCTGGACGTCACGGTAGTGGGGGTGTACTGGTGGTGGAAGATTCGGTAAGGGAGCCATTGGTCCGGCCATGGTGAGCAAGCATACAAAGCAAGATCCCTCGGGAGAGCAAAGAGCAGCCTAGATAGAAACTAGGTCGGCATCATAGAAAGAGGAAGGAACCAAAAAAATGGTGTAGGCACCGGAAGGACATTAAGAGGGCACCGCATGTGCGGTATCAAGGAGACGACGCAGGACAGGGGCCGGAGTGGTACTGGCGGTGGCGAGGGCGCTAGCTGGAAGAGGGCCGAAGCCCGACAGGCGCTGGCGCGGGAGGCGCGGCGTTGCGTGCAACGTCTGGAGGCGGTTGCGGGGTGCGGAGGAGTGGGAGGGGGAATCGGTCGTGGCTAGGTGGGGCTAGGGGCCGCCGGAGCCAGCGGGTCGGGGTTGCTCGCGGAGGTCGGCGGAGTTGCGGGAGGAGGTTGGCGGGTTGTTCGTGCGGGAGAAAGAAGGAAAAAACGTACGGGAGAGGTATTTTAGCCCTAAGGCTCTGATACCATGTTGGAGGAGAAAAGTAATTGAGTTTATTCATCCACGGGGAGTCTTTAGGTTAAGCTCTTGCCGCGTGGTTGAGTTTAGGCGTAATTAAGCTCCATGTGAGAGCTGTAGATTAGGTTTTAGTTCCAGTTTGTGATTCCTGTAGCGAGGAACAGGGATTTGTGAAAATCCCGCTAATTGCTTCCATGAATTGTTTCGTAAAGAGAGAAGATGAACAGTAACATTAAAGTTACTGTGCCCCTATTCAATTTCTGATCCCGTTTTACAGTGAATAAACAGAAGAAATTATGATTACTGTGCGTTGAGTTGAGTTGTTGAATGTGGATGTAACCACTGTTTTGATGTTTGCTTCCATGAAGGGTAATGATCCTAGTTCAATGTTGTCGTAGGATTGTGAGTAGCATGGAGTTGGTGATTAGAGTGATTAAAGTTTGGTAGGAATTAAGAGCTCTTGTACTTAGAGACTACGTGGAGCCTCTTTGTGTGAACAAGTGTGAAACTTTATCTTGCGTGTAGAGATTTCGTGGAGCCACACTTGTGCGTGAGAGTGAGTGAATTTTAGTTCGGGTGTTCGTTATTTCGTGGAGCCACTTGTGTGAGAGCGAGTGAATTTAGATTGTTAGGTTTGTGACTTCTCTAGAGTGATTTCGTGGAACCACTTTCGTGTGAGAGTGAGTCATTTCTCTTTGGTGCCCGTGTGAGATAGCGGCCGACCTCGGAGTGGAGATCGAAGGTGACGAGAAGTTTCTCGTGTGATCGTCATCAACTTCGAATACGGAAAAACCTTTTTTTTTGTGGGTAATTGTTTCTATCTTTTCCTTTGTGTGTGCATCTATATTTTCTCGTAGTTAATAGAGTTATTGCTGGGTTTTCGCCCGAGTTTTGTCAGCAAACGCTACGTCAAAAACTCCAAACGGAAACTTATTTGGAGTTCACGATTTTCGTTGTGCTACGACAAGTGGAACAGAACGAAAGTTGCGAATTTCTTTCACCGGATTAAGAATCTAACAATTATTTTAAGAAAATCCTTTTTAAACAAAAATAGTTTTTTGTGCTTTATAAAAAAATGTTGCTTAAATTCATAAGTTAACGCAACATCCGCTCAAATTATTTGCAAAATTCATATTTCATTGCATACATTTAGGGTTTCCTAGAAAAAGCCGACAGACGCGCAAACCCTACGTGTTGTCCTGCATCACCATGACTGAATACATTATTTGGTAGGTATATCCCGACATTTTCAATTGTTTGGCCTTGTGATTTATTTATCGTCAGTGCGAAGCTCAGTCGTAATGGAAATTGCTTACGTGTTAATTCAAATGACAATCTAATATCTTCAGCAGTTTTCAATAGTATTTGTGGCAAGAACACCAAATTTCCTTGAAGCTGACATAATAAAATCTCTGCTTCGATTAGATTTTTTGCAAACCTACGACAAATAAGTCTTGTTTCATTACAAAGACCTATCTTCGGGTCAATATTTCTGAGTAACTTGATTGAGGCTCCAATTTTTAACTTTAACTTATGAGTAGGTAAGTTACCCGGTGTCAATGAATTTAGAAATTCAGGTTAATACAAATTTCTTATGTCATCAACGACATAATCATAGGAGTAGTATATAACTTCTTCCCCCGAGAATTCCAGAAGAGTGATATCGTTCAACATGTTCACATGCTCATTTAGAGGTGTTAATAAAGCTCTATCTCGAATATATTTTTTATCGTCAACGTGCGAACGCAAATTGGGAAATGTAGCATTTATTAAATCACTGATGGATTTTTCACCCTCCCATAACATCCCCATTGGATCGGGGATCCTAATCATTTCATCTTCTACGGTCATTTTAGTACCATTCCAACTCGTAGCAAGTATTCAGAGAGAAACTACTATCATTTTTTGTCAGCATATTTTTGTTAGAGTTAGTATCTTGACATGATTCCATAAATATGATTGAACAATACTGGCGTTAATAATAGGTGTACTTGTTCCATTAACAACAACGTGTAGTACTTGGCGAAAATCAACCCCCATAATGATAATTTTACCTCCAAATGGTCTATTTACATCTGTGACATCACGAAATGAACGATCAACCGCCTCGAATGTCTTTCTATCAGCCATTGGAGCTTCAGCCCACATTACGGCTGATGATTTTCGGATAATTTCTGTAAAATCTGATTGTTTGTGAAAACCGCAATACGATTTATCATCCAATTTAAATATTTAATGGGTATATGTAATTTTGAGTGTGCAGTTTGACCTCCTGTTAATAGAGTTGCGGCAATACCTGAAGCTGTAGCTAAAATGATGCATCATGTATTCCTAAAAGTGACAAGATTTGCACGGTAGAGATATGTCTTTCCAGTTCCACCCGGTCCATTAATAAAGAAGAACTCATGTGTATTGTTTCTTATTGCCTCACTTATCGTAATGTAAGCATGTAATTGCCCTTCATTGAGTAATGTAAATGCATTAAGATCATCTCTTGTAATAGGTAATGATAACTCTGCTTCAATAAGCTGAAGAGGTTATTGAAATGGTGAATGATTCATTTATCGGTGGTAAATCAAACTCTCTAATAGAATATTTATGTTGCTGAAGAATATCATCGAGGACATGAAGAAGCTTATCCATAATGTAGAACTCATTAGTAGTGTTGGAACTTGGATGATCTTCTATCATGCTTGAATAATTTTTATCTCAAATACTTCTGACATCAGCTGCATTACAGAATATCAAAATAGTCGCGAACAATCTTCTCAACGCAAATGGCATTCTGAAAACTTGAGTCTCGATTAGACATTCTCGAATACTATTATCATGCTCAAGCATGCTGTACTTCTCTGCAACAATCTTAAAAGTGGTACAGTGACTTCCATTGACGGACAATAAACTATCGAATGACGTAAGACTCGAAACGTGATTTAGTATCATATGCAAATAATATCTTTCACTATCAGCAAGCGGAACAGAATAAATCCCATCAATCACCCTTCATTTTCTGATTCTTTTCCTCTAATATTGTTGTTGTTTGAACCAACGATAATATTTTGGAAAATATCTATATAAATATAGGTTTTGCTCTCTTTGTTCGTTATATACATTAAAAAACTCAGTCAACATTATTTTGGAGTTTTTGTTATCCATCAATATTGATGAAATTGACCGTTCACTATGAAATCGTATCTGATGTTTATTGGGTAGATGCATTTAAACCGCTCTACTGATGGATATATTCGACTCATTTGAAACTTGAACATTCTCCAAAATGATTCGGGAGGGCAAAACCATCTACCGTCAACATAGTTGCTTATTTCATCATGATCAGCACCAGGTTGGACTTGAAAAGAGACTTTATCTGGACATTTATATACATATTTGTATAAATATTTTATACTGTTGATACTGCTACAAATTCAATATTTATATGACAATTATATTTTAAAAGTAACCACGGGATATGCAACAACTCATCTATTGTCACTGTTGAAATCTGCATTTCTGTCAAAGGTAATGTATCTGTTATCATTTCTTCTTCGAGTATAATAAGCATCATTTCCCTGTGTTGTTGTTTTTGCGTACTGTTTAGGAAAACTCTTAATACAGATACCATTTTTCATACATTTAGCATTTGGATTGCAAGGTCCACACGGTCTGCGAATCATGTGAGTTATTACAGCCTCATATAATGCACGTGGTCCGCATACGGTATTTCGGCTCGTACGATTGAATCATATTCATCGGGGGGAGCTTAATTTGTAAGCTGGATCTAGTAAAACTAACATGTGTACTTGTGCTAACCCCCCCCCCCATTTTGAAATTCAATGACATGAACATGCCTGACAACCTTCTCCAGTACTCCTCTTTAAATATATCTTTCTTGAGCTCATATTTTGAATGGAATATTGTAGTTAAGAAATCTGGACATTCATACGAAGTTTGACCTTTCATTAACTGATCTTTAATCTCCTTCCATTTTGAATACATGTCATTGTAATAAACAAATCTGGCTTGCGCTGTGTTGAACAATTATCATAGCATCTTGGTATCGTTGATAGATATCTCTTGGGTGCCGTAAATGAAGAATGCAGTATTGTTCTTTTTCGACATTACCTAATAAGAAAGAGTAATGAATATGGCATGGTATTAGAGAGTAATATAATACTTTTATTATTTTAAAGAAGTTGTTTTATTCTACCAGCATTATTTTCGCCAGCCTCGAAGCAATCTTTTAAACCTGAATACAGTTCTGCACGTAAGTCACTTTGATGTGATCTAATAAAGCGTAATTTTTTGTGTTTTGTCTTTAACGTAATTGTCGACGACATATTGTTGGAGCAATCTTCCGTTGCGTAATAATATCGAATTGGATGTCTCTCGAATCTGGAAAAAGTTCATTAAATTTTTAGAACAATTACAAAAAATTAGTTGAATTGACACTTACTAAAAAATTGTAGTAAGGTGTGATTACCTGCAATATGTATGAATAGTAATCACATCATGTGATTTTTGAGTTGGTCATTGAATGTAAGTTGCAAGACCATCCAAATGTATCGTATGGTAAAAACAACGGATATTGAAGTGGGTCGTAGAAGCCCAAAACTTCAGGAATATTCAAAAGTTAGCCTCCAGTTATTTGAATAATGATATCTCTTTCTTGTGTTTGCTGAGCATCTTCTTGTCCAACCAGTATAGCAACAACTTGAGACGCCGTAGGTAACTTGTATTGAAGTAGATTAGACGAACGCTCTTTTATAACCAACCTGCATTCTTTTATATTGATGCGCCCGAAATAAATTTACGTAATAACGCAAATGCACGTGCCGAATCAAGTAATATAAAGTGAGAAAAGATCGTTCACTCGGAGAAGTGATTAATCTAGCACTTGCAAGTACAAGCTCTACATTATCTTTAAATTCAAGCGAAATGATTGAAAATGAATTTGGATTAAAGACAATTAAAAGAAAACAAAATTAAACCTAAATAATGCTTACTTAGAAATACTTTTATCAAGATGGAGAAGTAGACTTGTACGTGGATTTCTTTTGCAAATTACGATGAGTTTTTAGAGTGATATTTTATGAAATGATTAATTACTATCCTGCAACGATTTGAAATTGGAATTCATCATCTCTCAATTTCAGAAATCCGTTTAACCTAATTCCTATAGTTATATCTAACTTAGGTAGAACGAGAATAACATAAAACACTCAAATCAATGTTGCTAGAACAAGATGAAGTCTCTTTCTTTCTTTAAGCTATGTTTAAATTTATGTTACATTTACGTCACTACTCTCTCGAATCTTGCAACGCAGTATAAAGACAGAATTTTGGTTAAAGATTTACACGACTCCTCTCTTGAATCTCGCCGCGCAAAATAAAGAATTCAACCCTAAAATATGTAACTCCTCTCTCGAATCGCGCCAGGTAAGTTATAAGAGGAATACTTGATCCAACAATTCCACAAAATAGAACATAAAACCAACAAGGATAAGTTTTTAAACAACCATAAAAGAAAAATTACATTCACCACACAACAACAACTCAAAGTACTCTCAACGTACAAAAACCAAGAAATTTAGATCATGTTTGAAGGATGGAAGCACACAATAAGAAAGATCTTACTAGACATGCTTTTAGAAATGTAAACGCTGCAGGAATTTGTTTTCAGAATCCTCTTTAGAACCTTCTTCCTCCTTGCTGGTGCGTCCAAACCCTAACTGTTCTTCTCCCTCTCCAAGATGATGGCTCTAAGATCTCTCTCTCCAATGAATTTCCAAAATTCCTTTTAGGTATGAGATTCTCCGCTTAAAAGCGTGCAGCCCACACCCAATAGATGTAACCTTCCAATTTTGTTTTCAACGCAAAATTCGAATTTTGAATTTAAAATTCGTCCAGAAGTTGTTACAACATTTTCAGGTTGTTGCAACAACCTGTGCAGGCCAAAAATAATTCCAGTTTTACTTCTCCGAGTCAATTTTTCGGTATTTCTAACAAGAAAACATAGAAAAATTAGACATATTAACCATAAACAAAATAGATAAGAATTTATTTATATTTTAACTTATTTAATTTATTTCTTTATCAATAAAATGAATATTAAAACAAAATAAAGCACTACATAACTTCTTTTTAAAAAGTTATCACACTTCCACACTTAAACTTTTGTTTGTCCCTAACAAAGATATTTCATAACAATAGGATGAGTGAAGAATTAATAAGATGTGAACTCAAATGATCTTTAGTTCTTGAAAACAAATTAATCAAAGCATACTCAAGAAATTCGCTTTACTTAACTGATAAGCTTATCAATCAATAAGAGCTCAAACATTCACAAATTCATTAGTTAGATGGAAGATAAATCTTAAACAAGTATCTTAGTACAGTGCGTGCTTTTCTTTAAAAATAGTTTACTATCATTCAAAATTTTATATTGAACCTCTGTATTTAGTGGAGAGGATAAGAATAAGCTAAGTTTACGATTTAACCTCCACAAGAGTCAGTAGTTCAATTGAAAGTAGTATTGCTTTGACTTGGTAAGTACTTTATGGATAGCTTTGATAATAGAATGACGTTCCCTAGTTAGTAATCTTAATAATTCAACATATTAAGGGGTCTATCAACATATATCATTTTTTAAAAACATATTCTATTCAAGTAGGGATTATTCCAAGTATAAGTGCAAATAACCGGGCCACGTATCACTATGATGTTTCAACCATTTTTTTTCTCCCTTTTTTATCATAGTTGAGATCATTTTAAGTATGCATTCGCATATCTAGGCCGCATATCACTATAACACAAATTCCTTTTCTCATTTTTTCCATCATAGTTGGGATCATTCCAAGTATAAAGACATATACATAGCCACATATCACAATGAAATTTAACCTTTTTAAGAGAAATTTGACACCCATAAATGGCTAGCTTAGTAAGGTACAACTAGAAGGATCAAATGACAGGTAAGCATGGAATAAAGTGTATGAAAAAAATTCAAACTCAAATATTTTAGTTGATGATCAAAAGGAATACTACTTAAGCTCATGTCTAGGTTTACATCATTGAATTAGATCTTGTTCAACCCTCCCCGTTATTTTTAAAGGACAATATCAAAATATTGCATTGGAAGTAAACAAATGTTTTGTATATAAAATAAATGTTTGAGGGAGCTTTATCAGAAAAATCTTACTAACTTCAAATTCATTGATTGAACTATTTGGATTGTTCAGTCATACCAATTAATTATCAATGAATATATCTAGAATAGCCTAATATTAATTAAAAAAAGAATTAAGATCATTCAATTCGTGGTTAAATAAATTATTCCTCCATCAATTGGTAGGGGTTATAGCACCCCCACCTCCACACTTAGGTTCTTTGCTAGTCTCTAGCAAAGATACCTTTTGATCATGAGGATACTATAAATTGTTTTTACTAATAAATAAATAATTATAAAGGAGAAAGAAACTTAAAATTGGAATAACTCCCCTGAAGTGGATGCGACGGAGTGGTTGTCCAATGCTTCTTGTTGGCGTACCCATGTTACTCCCAACATACGATATTCCTCAGCAACTCAGTCATTTAGTCTAGCCTGCATAACTTTCAGCCTCAAAGTGCGTATAGTTATTGACATGAGATCTATTTGTGTTAGAATCGATGAGTATAATTAAAAGTCACACAAATATAGCGCGTGCACACGATGATTATCATAGAAACCATTGTCATGACTCAAACCAAATAGCATTCTATAATATTTAATTCAGAACAAAATAATTATCCTGGGATAAGCATTATCAGGGCTAAGAAAAATTTTGACTTAAATAGTTTATCATAATATTAAATGTGCAAGTTAGTGTAAAACAAGTGACATAAGAGTGCAGCTTACAACAACATAAATGTTACGTAGCATGATACATATGATATATTTTAATACTCAATTTCAGGTCATTGTTATACAAAACATAAAAAACGATAGTAGGTAGCATCATAAAACATCAAAAATCATATAAGTGAAGCACAAAATATACCATCCAAAGTGTCACATCACATCATATATATCACCAAAACATACTACAGAGCATAACACGCTTTTTTCATGATCTTACACAGATTCGAACGAATATCCTCAAACTGTTCCTTTTCGTAAAGGTGTTGACACCGCTGATATGCTTTAATATACTTGATATTTTCCATCATAACATCGGGATCGGTACCACGATTTGCTACTAGAATATCAATATGAAAGGGGTCAGCCGATGGTGGCTTTGTGGATTGGTCAGCTCTCATTATTCTCAACAGTTTATGCTTTCTTGTGATTCCCGTAACCACCTTTACATTTACCTTGACCACAGTTTCATTGATGTGATGTTTCACCTGTGTAGTCATGTCCTCTTCATCCTCCACCACACCTGCACTGCGGCATAGTTCTGTGATGAGGGTTGGGAACCACAGTTGTTGTACCCTCTCTTCCTTAACCTTTTGCTTTAATTGCGCATTGATGATTTTGCTCAGGTTAAACCTTATCCCCCTCATGATCCACTAGATAAGAACCACCTTCTAGAGGGCTACACTATTGGGATGTCTGGAAGGCATGATGCTTGCATTAATAAAGAGAAGCCACACCTTGGCCTCCCGGTTTAGACATGTTGCCTTCAGCATTTTTGTGTCTTGCTAGACCAAACTGGCTCTGGTGTACAACACACGACTGTTGTCATCTCCCTTGGGGTTTTATTCGTTAAAATTGTGGTGTAATCAGCTTGTTCCCGATCATCCGAATTAAGCATAGCACAGATTCTTTCCGTAGATAACTCAACTTATATCCCTCTTACAAATACCTTCTCCACCTCCGCGATTTTAGCGTTTGCATAGAACTCAAAAACCAAAGGAAGAACAACCTCAATTCTCAGGTGGCAGAACGATTCCCACTGGAGTGCTTCGATTTGCTTTGCATATATAAGGCTCCAAGCTCTCTTTTTCATTTTAAAACCTCGCTCAAATATGAAGGGGACAGATCTCAAATCTTTAAAGTGAAGCCTAGCCTCCTCATTCAAAAACTTGACATTTTGTTTAGTAATTTCCTTCGCCTTCCCATTTCTTATTTCTTTTCTTTTTGATGTCATGATCTAACCCAAGCAAAAAGAAATTTTGCAACTAACTAAAAAAAAAAATTTTTGCACACACAAATGGTTTATCTTGATAGATCTAGGGCTATGAGTATACCTTAGAAGCTCTTAAATCCTTCAGTAGATGTTATTGTTGCCCTCACCATTCACCGGAGGTTGACACTCCACTGTGTTGCCGCGATTCGCCGGAGCCGTCACCCGCCTTGCACCAGAGTTTAGTCACAATTTCGCCGGTGAAACTCGGCGTCGGTGTCGCGGCTTGCTCGCCACTAGATCTAGAGTTGTCGCGAAAACGAAACCACGGGATGTGGAGTCGCTGCTCCCAGTCGTGAAACCGTCGGGAGGTGGAGCCACCGCCTGCTGCTCCTCTCCCAATCGCTAGGTGGCGCCTCTCCTCTCCCGATCGCAAGGTCGCCGAGATCGGGGTTATGGGAACTTGTTGGGTTTTAGGAAGGGGGATAGCTGGTCTTTTAGGTTATAAGCTTTATTATTATTTTATTATTATCATTATATATATATTTTTTTAAACCGGGTGAACCAACCAAATTTCACAAGATGCAACAGTTCAGTTCAACCATAAATTTCTCCTTCTTCCAAGAGACAAGCAGCAAGAAAAATGTTGCAACGTCCTTTACAGGTCGTTGAAACAACATATTCTCCACATAATATGGCCAATTCCTGCCCGATTTTTCGCTCAACAAGATTTTTATTCCAAAAGATTTTTTTTCTCGTGCACAGTCAATTAGTGTCACGTGGTTTCACTTCCTCCATAATTTGTTTTACTATACTAACGAAAACAAACTCAATTTATTTATTTATTTATATATAATTATATTTATTTATATATTATAAGATACGATAGGTTGTCTCTCACCGAGCACCTCGTTTAAAACGTCCCGGCCGGACGTTTTTTGCTCAATTTTTCATCGAAAATTTATTACCATCATCTCGCGATGGTCATTGTTCTCATAATATTCATTTAGCCTCTGTCCGTTTACGTTAAACTCGGACACGCCCTTCTCATTGCAAATTGTGACTACTCCATACGGGTGCACCTCCTTCACTCGAAACGATCCAGACCACCTAGACTTCAATTTCCTAGGGAATAATCTCAATCTTGAATTATATAAAAGAACTAGTTGTCATACCTTAAACTCCCGTATTTTCAACATAGATTCGTGTCATTTCTTTGTCCGTTCCTTGTACAGCTTAGCGCTTCCGTATGCATTAAATCTAATCTCCTCCAATTCATTGAGGTGAAGAAGTCTGTTCTTGCCCTCTTCTTGAAGATCGAAATTTAATCTTTTAATTGCGCAGTACGCTCTATGCTCTAGCTCCACGGAAGATGACATGTTTTTCCATAAATCATTTTATAAGGGATTACGCCTATAAGGGTTTTGAATGCAGTCCTATACCCGCATAACGCATCATTCAGTTTTTATGACTAATCCTTGCGAGTTGCACTCACCATTTTCTCTAGAATTGATTTTAACTCTCTATTCGAAACTTCAGCTAACTCATTAGTTTGAGGGTGGTAAGCAAGTACGACTTTAAGCGTCACTCCATATTTTCTCAAAAGTGTTTTTAATTGTGAATTGCAAAAAAGCGCTACGCCTTCACTTATTTTAGCTCCCGATGTACTGAACCTAGTGAAAATATTCGACTTCAGGAATTTAAGTACAACTATTACGTCATTTTTCTGTGTGGCTATAGCTTCCACCCATCGAGAGACATAATATACAGCTAATAGTATGAATAGGTTTCCATTTGAATTTACAAATGGCCCCATGAAGTCGATCCCACATATGTCAAATACTTCCACCTCTAATATATTATTCAAAGGCATGCTAACCCCTCGAATGATATTACCCACTCTTTGACATCTATCACATTGCTTAGTGTAGAGAGGGAAAAATACCACCTTGTATATATGTTCACTTGTATCAAATACAAAGAATGAGTACAAATATATAGATGAGAGAAGAAGAGAAGAAGGTCCTATACAAGATGTGGGACTAAAGAGAGGAGAGAAAAACAATAAATGTCAATAAATGTTATATAATGGGCCTAGATTAAATGGGCTTTTCCAACACTCCCTCGCAAGCTGGAGCGTATAGGTCATATGCACCCAGCTTGGACAAACACTGGTATAATAGGGTACTAGATAAGGCCTTTGTGAGAATGTCAGCAACTTGATCAGTGCCCGGAACATGCTTTAACTCAAGTTTCTTCAATTGAACTTTCTCTCGAATAAAATGACAGTCGACTTCGATATGTTTTGTGCGCTCATGAAACACCGGATTCTTTGCTATGTGTATGGCGGCTTGACTATCACAGAATAGAACAGCAGATGAGGGGAGTTTAACTCCCAGGTCAGTAAGGAGACTTTCAAGCCATGTGAGTTCTGAGACAACCGAGGCCATCGATCGGTATTCAGCTTCTGCAGAGGAGCGGGCGACCACAGCTTGTTTCTTACTTTTTCATGTAATGAGATGACCACCAAAATAAGTACAGAACCCACTTGTTCACCTCTGATCGTCCAGAGAACTGGCATAATCAGCATCAGAATAAGCGACTAATGCAGGAGCCGAGTCTGAGGTTTTGTAAACCAGCCCTTGACCCGGAGCTCCCTTAAGGTATCGGAGAATCCGTTCAACCGCCTGGAGATGAGAAACCTGAGGGGCGTGCATGAACCGACTGACAACCCCAACAACGAACGATATATCTGGCCTCGTGACCGTTAGATAGATCAACTTTCCCACAAGTCGTCGATAGTACTCTGGGTTCTAAAGAAGCAAATCGTCATCAGAAGCATGAGCACACAGTTTGTGATTTACCTCCATCGGGGTACAAGCTGGTTTGCAACCGGACTGACCAGCGTCTTTGAGAAGATCGAGACAGTACTTTCGTTGGGAGAGGACCAGTCCGTCTGGTCGTCGTGCGATTTCGAGACCAAGGAAGTAGCGAAGATGCACCGGGTCTTTAGTCTGAAATACAGTGCTCAGATGTTGTTTGACCTCTTGAATCCCCTTTGAATCATCCCCAGTGAGTAGTATGTCATCAACATAAACCAACAGAAGGACGGTTCCAGTGGCCCGGTGTCGGGTGAATAGGGAGAAATCTGCAGAACTCCGAGTGAACCCCATGTCCCGAACAACATTGTTGAACTTGTCAAGCCACGCCCGAGAGGACTGTTTGCGACCATAAATGAATTTCTTGAGCAGACACATCGGAGACTCCCCCGTGGTCTCAAACCCGGGCGGTTGGCGCATGTAGACGGTTTCCTGAAGGTCGTCATTTAAAAAGGCGTTCTTGATATCGAGCTGATGAAGGGTCCAGTGGCGGTGCACCGCCACGGAGAGAAGAACACGGACGGTGTTGAGCTTAGCTACCGGAGAGAAGGTCTCCTCATAGTCAAGGCCCTCCTGTTGCGTGAAGCCACGGGCCACAAGACGGGCCTTCAGGCGAGCAATAGTGTCATCCGGAGCATGCTTGATGACGAAAACCCACTTACACCCAACAGGGTGCTGACCAGGAGGTAAGGGAACCAAGTCCCAGGTCTGGTTGGCCGAAAGGGCCGTCATTTCTTTGTCCATGGCAGCCCTCCAGCCGGGATGTTGAAGTGCGTCCTGCAAAAAAGTTAGGGACAGAAACAAAGGGTAATGAGGTGGCAAAGTGAAGAAGATGTGAAGAAAGGCGGTGGAGAGAGACGTAATTCGCCATCGGATGAGCGGTGGAAGCGGGAGCCGGAGCAGCAGGTAGCGGAGCACCAGAGGTCGAGGCCGACTGCAGAGGGGCAACGGGAGGAGGAGAGCGACGAGAGTAGACCCGGATAACTGGTGGTGGTGGACGGACCGGAGGTAGGGCAGGAGGAGGAGAGGAGGAGCGGGGAGCAGGGATGACAGGACGAACGACGGGGTCTGGACTAGGAGTGATATCCAGATCAGAAAAGAAGGGAAGATCTTCACGGAAAGTGACATCCGCAGAGACCGTAAGTAGCGAAGATGTCCCAGGTCTTTGGTCTGAAACACAGTGCTCAGATGCTGTTTGACCGCGTGAATCCCTTTTGAATCATCCGCAGTGAGAAGGATATCATCAACATAAACCAGCAGAAGGAGCGTTCCTGTTGCCCGGTGTCGAGTGAATAGGGAGAAGTCTGCGGAACTTCGAGTGAAGCCCATGTCACGAACAATCTTGCTGAACTTGTCAAATCACGCCCGAGGGGATTGTTTGAGACCATAGATGGATTTCTTCAGAAGACACGCGAGACTCCCTCGTGGTCTCAAGCCCGGGCGGTTGACGCATGTAGACGATTTCCTGAAGATCACCATTCAAGAATGCATTCTTGATATCCAGCAGATAAAGGGGCCAGTGACGATGCACAGCCATGGAGAGCAGGACACGAACGATGTTGAGCTTGGCCACCGGAGAGAAAGTTTCCTCATAATCAAGGCACTGCTGTTGAGTGAAGCCACGGGCCACCAAACGGGCCTTCAGACGGTCAACAGTGTCATCAGGAGCATGTTTGATGACGAAAACTCATTTACACCCAACAGGTTGCTGACCGGGAGGTAAAGGGACAAGAACCCAGGTCTGGTTGGCCCAAAGGGCCGTCATTTCCTCGTCCATGGCAGTCCGCCAGCCCGAATGCTGAAACGCCTCCTGCACAGAGTTTGGGACAGAAACAGAGGATAACGATGTGGCAAAGTGAAGAAGTAGCGGTGAAAGGCGATGAAGAGAGACATTGTCACGACCCGTCTCGACGAAAGTCAGAGTGCGCTTCGGGCGGGCCGTGATGCCACAGGCATGGGCGAAAAGAAACCATGCCTGCTAAGGCGGATACAGAGAAAAAAAATCTGAAATTTAAATAGCTGTTTTGTTTAAAAATATTATGATTTTTATTTTTACAAAAAAAGTATATGCGAAAGCGTTCAAGATTTTAAAACAGTGAAAATTAATGCACATGTATTTTCTTGAAAAAAAACTTTAATGCTACACACAGTGGTGAATTAGAAGTACATGTAATGTCATAAAATAAAGCGATTAGTACATCAGATACATCCTAGGAGCTGTCCATGATTCAAAGGAAAATGTCTTATCATAACTAGTACATGATAAACGAATAGACAGTAAATGATTCATAAAACCTGATACAAGAAACTATAAAGGGAAAAACCTTCAATCAAAACTGCAGCTGAACGAGAGGTAGCTCAGGGGGCAGGCGGCGCAGTCACGAAACCTAAGGCAAATTCAAGACAGAAGAAAAATGCCTTAAAACTTAAGATTTAAACAGGAGCAAATTTATTAATTAAAATGTGAGCAAAAACAAACAGATATATTCGAGTACTGATCTATCTTGTACGAAGCTACCAAAAAAAAACAGGTCAAACAGACATTTCTGAAAGATTAGCCTACTCCGGAGTACAGCCTAATGTAAAAAAAATGTTGTAAGTCGTGATCGATGAAGTGTAGGTGCTATAGCGGGCGCACATGGCTCACATTCAGATCTAGGTGCAAGTCTTATTAGAAAAGTAATCCTGCTTGCTGTGACCATGCCAGCAGACAGATGCCCTGTTAGACGCTACAATTCAAAGATTTGCTTACAACTACGGATTTGTCTTTATGATTCAGGCTTAGGTGGTTACTTATCATATTTTGTTATGTCAACATCATGAGATTTCAGAACTTTGTAGAAAAAGCATTGTAAAAGGACAGGTATCCAGACTAAATCTAAAGTTTTGCAAGTGAGAGAGGGTTCTCTACTTGCCTTAAGCTGACGTCGAAAATGCTAGCGACAACTAAAAGGTGCAAGCGAGGTTAACGGCTTTAGCTAAACCTGTTCCAAGATCAAAATTATACTTCAAAGCGATAATAAGGTTCCTACACTTGCACACGCATTTGGTGACAGCGTTACACAAAAAGAAAGGAGTTAGGAATTTACCTCCCTCGAGAGTGAGGGGAAAAGAGGCTACCGCGAGGGATCGGGGATTTTGGCGGCGTTTGGATGCGGAAAGCCCTAATTCGGAGAGGTCTTGGAGCGATTCCACCACCTAAATCCGAGGAGATGCACCGAAAAACACAAATAAATCTGGGTTAGTCGAATAAACGACGAGCACACGATGACTTGACGTGATTACATTGATTGGGGAGCGAAAATTAGCCTAAAACATTGTGAGAAAACTGAAATTAGGAGGAAAGATGAGTTTCTTACCCAAGAGAAGCCGAATCCCGGCCCAAGGAGGAGAGGGGAGGAAACCCTAGTCGTCCCTCTTGCAAGCACCAACCCCAAACGGAGCGGGAGAGGTCGCCGGAGGGAGAGACAGTGGTTGTCAACCCCTTGGAAGAGAAAGAGATGGTTGCTGCCTTGAAGAAGAGGACAGTCGGCCAAGAGGAGTTGGAGTTGCGGAAGATGCCGGCCAAGGGGAGCTTCGGAGACGACGGGGAAACAAGAGGATGAGGTGCCGGGCCTAGAGGAAGTGATCTCCGGCCACGGGAAGGAGAATCGGGACGCCTGGAGGCGGGATCGGAAGCGGCGAATCGTCCGACTTCGCGGAGACGAGGCTGCGGGCTGAGACGGTGCGGGATGCGGGTATCCGTCGGCTCGGGTTTGTTTTTTTTAAAGAGGGGGCGGGGGGGGGGGGGGGGTAGGTTTAGGTTAGAGACTTTTTTTTTTAATACAATTTTATATTATGGGGGGGGGGGGGTAGGTTAAGATGCGGCTGTTACATTCTCCCCCACTTATGAAGTTTCGTCCCGAAACTTTCCAGAGAATTCTCTGCATGATACTAAACAACGAAGTTTCAGATGACATATACTTCAGAAGTTTGCGGATAAAACGCATGAATGCTAACTATGAAAGATACTGAAATAACAAGTAAGTCATACTAAGAGACGTACCAAGATCAAGAGAAGAGTTGTGGATACTTGCTGCGCATATCAGATTCAAGTTCCCAAGTGTACTCCTCGGACTTGCCATGCAGCCAAAGTACCTTCACCATCGGAATGGTTCTCTTGCGAAGCTTGCGTTCTTGAAATTCGACGATCTTCGAAGGCTCGATCGGATAAGACAGATTGGCTTCAGGGATCACTGGAACTTCTTCAAGAACACGATTTGGATCGTGGATATATTTCCGAAGCTGGCTAACATGAAAGACGTCATGGACACCGGCCAAAGAAGTAGGTAGCTCCAGACGATAGGCGGATCCTCCAACACGCTCTGAAATGGAGTACGGTCCCACGAACCTTGGGCTGAGCTTATGATGGCGACCGAACCGTTTCACCCCAGGAGTAGGGAAACCTTCAGGAACACCTGATCGCCCACAGCAAACTCTAACGGACGGCGGCGCTGATTTGCATACTTTCTCTGCCTCTCAATGGCACGACTGAGCTGAAAACGAGTCTTCTTGGTGGCTTCTTCCATTTCCTGAAGTAACTCTGGACCCAATACCACCTTCTCGCCAACCTCTGACCAGTAAAGCGGGGTCCTACAGCGACGCCCGTACAGTGCTTCGAAGGGAGCCATCTTGAGACTCTCTTGATAGCTGTTGTTGTAGGCGAATTCAACCAAGGGTAGATGATCATCCCAAGCTCCCTTGTGGTCCAAAATATAACACCGTAGCATATCTTCAAGAATCTGATTAACTCTCTCAGTCTGGCCATCGGTCGTCGGATGATACGCAGTACTCAGGTTGAGATCTGTGCCCAAAGCTTGCTGAAATCCCTTCCAGAAGTGTGATACAAATCTCGAGTCGCGATCAGAAACAATCCGCAGAGGAATCCCATGGAGCCTAACGATCTCAGAAACATAAATCCGGGCCATCTTCTCGGTGGAATGACCCTCCTTATACAGGATGAAATGGGCAACTTTAGTCAGGCGGTCTACTATGACCCAAATCGCATCATGTCCCCTCAGAGTGCGGGGCAAACCCGTGATGAAGTCCATAGAGATATCTTCCCACTTCCACTCAGGGATAGGCAGAGGCTGCAAAAGTCCACCAGGACGCTGACGCTGAGCTTTCACCTTCTGGCATGTCAGACATCGAGAGATGAAGCGTGCAATATAATTCTTCATGCCAGGCCACCACACGATCTGTTTCAGGTCATGATACATCTTGTTGTTGCCAGGATGGCCAGATGTGCGGGACTCGTGAGCTTCTCGACAAATACTATCCAGTAACTCAGGGACATCGGGGATACATAAGCGACCTCGGAAACGTAGAACATCGTCAGAGATAGAGAAATCCGGAAGAGTACCAAGTTCAACCTGTCGGCGAATGCGCTGGAGCGCGGGGTCAGATGGTTGCAGATCCTTCACATGTTCTACCCATAATGGACCAGAGACCTCTCCTTGGCCTCCAAGTGAGAAGGATATGTCCATCCGCTCGAGGTCATCAATCAGGGCCGCGAGAGAAGCTGACATGGGTCCACAGGTGGCAACTGAAGCTTGACGACTCAAAGCATCCGCCATTGAATTGGCCTTCCCAGGCACATAGGTGAGCTGCAGTTCATAATCTGCTATGAATTCTAGCCATCGCCTCTGACGAAGATTGAGATCCTTCTGAACGAAAATATATTTCAAACTCTGATGGTCAGTGAAGTGACACTTCACGGCATAGAGGTAGTGACGCCAAAGTTTCAAGGAAAACACCACAGCAGCGAACTCCAGATCATGAGTGGGGTAGTTGCGTTCATGGGTCTTCAACTGTCTCGACCCATAAGCAATAACACGATCTTCTTGCATCAGGACACATCCCAAGCCCACTCCGGAAGCATCGGTATAAACTGAAAAGTCCAACCCCTCTGAAGGAAGAGCTAAAACTGGCGCTGAACACAAACGTTGCTTCAATTCAGAAAAGGCCTGCTCACATTGATCTGACCACTCGAATCGGGCATGTTTTTGGGTCAATTGTGTCAGGGGAGCAGCAAGAGAGGAGAAGTCCTCGACGAAACGCCGGTAATAGCCCGCCAAACCAAGGAAACTGCGAATCTCAGTAGGGGTAGAAGGCTGCTTCAGTCCATAACAGCGGAGACCTTGGCAGGATCAACGGAAAGTCCATCGCCTGAAACGACATGCCCCAGAAAAGCAACACGATCCAGCCAGAACTCACATTTTGCCAATTTGGCATAGAGCTGGTGTTGACGAAGAGTGGAGAGAGTGAGTTTAAGATGGGTTGCATGCTACTCACGAGTCTTTGAGTAGACCAAGATATCATCAATGAAAACAATGATGAACTTATCCAGGTAGTCGCGGAAGACACGGTTCATCATATCCATGAAAGCAGAAGGGGCGTTAGTCAACCCAAAAGACATCACCAAAAATTCAAAGTGTCCGTACCGAGTCCGGAAGGCTGTCCTGGGGATGTCGGATTCCTTGATCTTCAACTGATGGTAACCCGACCTGAGATCTATTTTGGAGAAGACGGTACTGCCTTTGAGCTGATCAAATAGGTCATCCACGCGCGAGAGGGGGTACTTATTCTTGATGGTTACTTTGTTCAGATCCCGATAGTCGATGCACAGTCTCATGGATCCGTCTTTCTTTTTAACAAAGAGAACGGGAGCTCCCCAAGGAGAAGAGCTGGGACGAATATACCCACGCTCAAGCAACTCATCCAATTGCGACCTAAGCTCATCCAGTTCTCGCGGTGCCATGCGGTATGGAGCTTTAGATATGGGGCGCGTTCCAGGCTCTACATCGATGGAGAACTCTACTTCACGAACAGGAGGCATTCCAGGTAACTCGGCGGGGAACACGTCGGGGAATTTGGAAGCAATAGGGATAGACTCAAGTTGCGGTATGACAGCATCTGAATGTGAAGCATAAACAAAGCAAGCAAAACATCCCTGGCTAAGAAGTCGAGAGGCGCGCACAGCAGAAATTACCTTCATGTGGCTACGGGTGGTCTGAACATGTACGCTGAAGTCCTTTCCATCGATACTGAGATTGACCCTCTTTGCCACACAGTCCAGCTTTGCTCGATACGCGACCAGCCAGTTCATACCCAAGATTACGTCAAATTCTGTCATATCCAGGACTATGAGGTCGGCGAAGACTTGCAATTCGCCAAGCAGGATTGGACAATTGCAAATACCCCTGCTAGAAAGGTGCACATGACCGGGCACAGAGATCTCGAAAGGGACTTCGAGTGGCGAAGTAGGCCAACTATGGAGATCCACGATATGACGTGCTATAAAAGAGTGAGATGCCTAGAATCGAATAGGATCTGCATTCACTTGTTCTTGACCCTAAAACTCCCTAGAAAAGAACATTACGGGCACATTCAAGATTATCAGATACTAAGGCAGCAAATGAAAGAAAAAAAAAATGCAGGAAATTAACAAAATAAACTTTACATAAAACATACCAGAGATGACAGAGGTAGATGCGAGCGCCTCGCCCTGAGTGGTAACGTTCAGCACAGCTTTGCCCTTATCTTGGGCACCATAAATAGCCTGCAAAGGCTGAGCGGGGATCGGACTTTCCTTCACGGGACAATCTTTAATCTGATGTCCAAACTGCCCACATCTGAAGCAGGTATTCATCTTGCGGCGACAATCTCCCACCATGTGACCCGACTTCTTGCAGTAAGTACAGACGGAGGAGGCAGAGGAAAGCGTAACTCGGGGTTGTTGTGCAGGCACAGTCATCTTCTGCTTCTTCAGGAGGGAGCGGCAGACTAGAATGGTATGGCCAACTTTATGGCAGTAGGCGCACACCTCCTGTGACTTGGGACCTTGCTCCTGCGGTGGAGCACTCTTACGCTTGTGGTCAGGTGCAGCGGCGTTGCCCGTACCATGCTGAACTTTCTTGGCAGTGCGGTCCAACTCTATAGCCTCAACCTTCAAGGCGGCCCCAACAGTCTCGGCGTAGGTGGTGGCGCCGTGGGCTACCACATGCTGGCGGAAGTCATGTCGGAGGCCCTTCACGAATCGACTGATCTTCTTAGACTCATCGGGCACGAACTCTGCGGCAAGGAGAGATAGGCGAGAGAACTCTATCTCATATTCAGTCACGGTCCTGCCGGGCTGCTGAAGGGACAGGAACCTCTCAGCTAACTTGTCTCGCTCCACGGACGAAAGAAACTTTTCCATGAGCGCATTCTTGAACTGTTCCCAGGTCATAGCGGAAGAATTGGGGAGACTGCGGCGCTGAAGCCACCAGGTGTATGCATCCTCGGTCAGCTGGTAGGCCGCAAGATGAACCTTTTGTGCCTCAGGGACACCGGCATACTCGAAGTGCTTTTCCATCTGGGAGAGCCATTCTGAAATGACGAAGAAATCACGACTACCATTGAAGGACGGCGGATTCAGCCTCTTGAACATCAGCGTATTTGTCATCGCTACAGGAGGAGCAACTAGACCTTGCACGAGCGGGACCACCAGGGTGTCAGTACGCAAGCCCGTTCCTGAACCAGGTGCAAGAGGGGTGGTTCCAAGAGCGGCGGTAGCAGTGACTCCAGCTGTCCCTGCACTGCCAGAATCAGGAGCTGTGTCAGGAGTTTGACGATCTTCCTCTAAGCGAGTGAGACGCTCGAGAATCTGCCTCAACAGCTGGGCAGTGGCGTCTCCATGAGCTGACCCGGCGGGAGGGGTAGCCTTCTTGCGCTGAGATCTCTTAGGGGCCATCTAGTCAGGAACACAAAGAAATCGATTAACAGAGACAGTTACGTTAATCATAGAAGATTACGGAACAACAGGTTCTAGAATTTTGATACTGTCGAATGCACAAATCATATATTAGTTACAACATTTTTATTGGACAACTCTAAGTAATGCTCATGTTGAAATGACAAAAATTCCCATGCAATGTCAAACAATTTTTTTTTTTTAAATCCACGTGTGTACAATCATCATCTGTTGTTCTTGACTTAACATTTGTGTAATGAATCATGTTATGCATGCGATGCAATTATGTCTAAAATGCATTCCTACGAATGTTCATGAATGGATACACATGTCATGTTAAGCGCCCATATCACTTAACATGACATGCATATTATGATTCTAATGTCATCGCACTTGAGAATATTAAACCGCCCATACAATTTAATATTCGCAAGCGGTGTATATACTAGTGGAAATTCATATGCACAAAAATGTTAAGTTTGCTCATAACCCATTAACATTCGTGTGCATACTACTCATGATTATGAGTGAGTGTGTGCAATGTTTCAGTCGCGAACAACAAATAATGACAGGGTGAGTGAGATATGATGCGTGTTCCTGTATGTACATAATAACATTTAAAATGCTTAATAAATTTCAAAATACTTCTTTTTTTTCCTATTTTTTTTTGAGCAAACCTGGCTCTGATACCAACTGTCACGACCCGTCTCGACGAAAGTCAGAGTGCGCTTCGGGCGGGCCGTGATGCCACAGGCATGGGCGAAAAGAAACCATGCCTGCTAAGGCGGATACAGAGAAAAAAATCTGAAATTTAAATAGCTGTTTTGTTTAAAAATATTATGATTTTTATTTTTACAAAAAAAGTATATGCGAAAGCGTTCAAGATTTTAAAACAGTGAAAATTAATGCACATGTATTTTCTTGAAAAAAAATTTTAATGCTACACACAGTGGTGAATTAGAAGTACATGTAATGTCATAAAATAAAACGATTAGTACATCAGATACATCCTAGGAGCTGTCCATGATTCAAAGGAAAATGTCTTACCATAACTAGTACATGATAAACGAATAGACAGTAAATGATTCATAAAACCTGATACAAGAAACTACAAAGGGAAAAACCTCCAAGCAAAACTGCAGCTGAACGAGAGGTAGCTCAGGGGGAAGGCGGCGCAGTCACGAAACTTAAGGCAAATTCAAGACAGAAGAAAAATGTCTTAGAACTTAAGATTTAAACAGGAGCAAATTTATTAATTAAAATGTGAGCAAAAACAAACAGATATATTCGAGTACTGATCTATCTTGTACGAAGCTACCAAAAAAAAAAACAGGTCAAACAGACATTTCTGAAAGATTAGCCTACTCCGCAGTACAGCCTAATGAAAAAAAAAATGTTGTAAGTCGTGATCGATGAAGTGTAGGTGCTATAGCGGGCGCACATGGCTCACATTCAGATCTCGGTGCAAGTCTTATTAGAAAAGTAATTCTGCTTTCCGTGACCATGCCAGCAGACAGATGCCCTGTTAGACGCTACAATTCAAAGATTTGCTTACAACTACGGATTTGTCTTTATGATTCAGGCTTAGGTGGTTACTTATCATATTTTGTTATGTCAACATCATGAGATTTCAGAACTTTGTAGAAAAAGCATTGTAAAAGGACAGGTATCCAGACTAAATCTAAAGTTTTGCAAGTGAGAGAGGGTTCTCTACTTGCCTTAAGCTGACGTCGAAAATGCTAGCGACAGCTAAAAGGTGCAAGCGAGGTTAACGGCTTTAGCTAAACCTGTTCCAAGATCAAAATTATACTTCAAAGCGATAATAAGGTTCCTACACTTGCACACGCATTTGGTGACAGCGTTACACAAAAAGAAAGGAGTTAGGAATTTACCTCCCTCGAGAGTGAGGGGAAAAGAGGCTACCGCGAGGGATCGGGTATTTTGGCGGCGTTTGGATGCGGAAAGCCCTAATTCGGAGAGGTCTTGGAGCGATTCCACCACCTAAATCCGAGGAGATGCACCGGAAAACACAAATAAATCTGGGTTAGTCGAATAAACGACGAGCACACGATGACTTGACGTGATTACATTGATTGGGGAGCGAAAATTAGCCTAAAACATTGTGAGAAAACTGAAATTAGGAGGAAAGATGAGTTTCTTACCCAAGAGAAGCCGAATCCCGGCCCAAGGAGGAGAGGGGAGGAAACCCTAGTCGTCCCTCTTGCAAGCACCAACCCCAAACGGAGCGGGAGAGGTCGCCGGAGGGAGAGACAGTGGTTGTCAACCCCTTGGAAGAGAAAGAGATGGTTGCTGCCTTGAAGAAGAGGAAAGTCGGCCAAGAGGAGTTGGAGTTGCAGAAGATGCCGGCCAAGGGGAGCTTCGGAGACGACGGGGAAACAAGAGGATGAGGTGTCGGGCCTAGAGGAAGTGATCTCCGACCACGGGAAGGAGAATCGGGACGCCTGGAGGCGGGATCGGGAGCGGCGAATCGTCCGACTTCGCGGAGACGAGGCTGCGGGCTGCGACGGTGCGGGATGCGGGTATCCGTCGGCTCGGGTTTGTTTTTTTTTAAAGAGGGGGTGGGGGGTAGGTTTAGGTTAGAGACTTTTTTTAATACAATTTTATATTATGGGGGGGGGGGGGTAGGTTAAGATGCGGCTGTTACAGACATAATTCGCCATAGGATGAGCGGTGGAGGCTGGAGCCAGAGCAGCAGGCTGCAGAGCGTCAGAGGTCGAAGCCGACTACAGTGGGGCAACGGGACGAGGAGAGCGATGAGAATAGACCCGGATGACAGGTGGCTGGGGAAGGACCGGAGGCTGGGCAGGAGGTGGGGAAGGCGGAGACCGGGGAACAGAGATGACAGGGCGCACAACGGGCTCCAGAAGAGGAGCGAGATCCAGAGCAGAGAAGAAGGGAAGATCTTCCCGGAAAGTGACATCTGCAGAAACCGTCACCTTGCGGGTAGTGAGCGAATAACACCAATAGCCCTTTTGAGTGCGCGAGTAGCCCACAAAGACATATTTGGCCGCACGGGGATCCAACTTGTCGGTACATGGGCCGAGGTGGTGAATGTAGCACGTACACCCAAAAATACGAGGAGTAAGAGGAAAGACCGGAGTGGAGGGAAAGAGGAGGCTGAAGGGAGTAGCATTCTGGAGGACGGGAGACGGTTGATAATAAAACAGGCCGTGGAGAGCGCAAAGTTCCAGTATGATTTGGGAACCAGCATTTGAAGCATAAGAGAGCGAGCCACATCAAGGAGATGACGATTCTTACGTTCGGTGATACCATTCTGTTGTGGGGTATATGCACAAGATGTTTGGTGAATAACCCCAAACTCAGAGCAGAGGGTCGCGAAGTCATGGTCAGTGTACTCGCGCGCATTGTCAGTGCAAATAGTTTGAATGGGCGCAGAGAATTGAGTGCGAGTTTCAAGAATGAAGGCCCGAAATACGCGGTGAAGCTAAGAACGATTACGAAGGAGATACAACCATGTCATGCGAGAATAATCATCGATGAATGTAAAAAAATAACGGTAGCCAGAAATACTAGTAATCTTGTACGGACTTCAAATATGGGAGTGTACCAAAATAAAAGGAGCAGAGCTCCGAGTACGATGAGAAGAAAAAGATGAACGTGGCTGCTTGCCAAAAATTCAGGGTTCACACTGAAAAGCATGAAGAGATACATCCGGGAGAGCCTTCTGAGGGACGGGAAGAGGAGCATGACCAAGACGCCGATGCCAATCCGAAGAGGAGACAGATGCAAGGAGAGTAGGAGAGTCATCAAGAAGGTAGAGTCTGTTCTGCAGTCGCCCCCTACCAATGATAGTCCGCGTCTGTTGATCCTGTATCAGAAAAGAAGAAGAAGTAAAGGTCACGGAGCAATTTAAGTCAGTAGTAAGACGACCAACAGAAAGTAAATTGAAAGGAGAGCTCGAAACATGAAGAGCCGAGCGCAAGAGAAGGGAGGAGGCAAGTGGAATATCAGCACAGTCAGAGACAGGAACAGCGGCCCCATTGGCCACAGTGATGTACTTCGGGTGAGGAGAAAACAAGTACTGAGGCGGGCGAACAGAGGTGATGTGATGAGTGGCACCAGAATCGATGATCCATCGCGGGCCAGTGGAGAGGCAGGTGACACCTTCATTGGAGATGGAGGCAGCGGAGGCAACCGAGGCCGGCGGGCGGCTGAGCAGGCCATGAAGATGCTAGAGCCGAAGGAGAACCTCGTCGAGGTCAGTACGAGTGGGAGAGGAGTCGGTGGCAGCAACAGAGGCCTGCGGACGAGGAGGACGGCCATGCTTGCGATAGCATGTAGCTTCAAGATGCCCGTCTTTGCCGCAGAAAGAACACTTAGGCCGCGGTCGGCCACCCCGACCACGTCCCCGAGAATCAGAACGGCCCCCACGGGCTGAAGGAGGGAGAGGCAATAAAGGTGCAGGGGCCTGCTGGACAAGGGCCGGAGAAGGAGGTCTAGAAAAATCCGGAGGCGGGGAGACCTTGAGAAGCATCGAGCACACATCTGAGAAGGACGGGGTAAGTGTAGAGGAGAGGATTTAAGCCCGCACACTGTGAAGGTGATGCGGGACGCGAGCCATCATCATGGTGATACCAACAGCTTCCTTCAGGGCACGTTGGGCAGCAAGGTCCACAGTAGGAGGCTGATGTTGGATCCAAGCTTTGACCAGAGACCGAGCCTGGGCAACAAAGGTGGTCAGATCGGTTGCCCCGCCACTATCCAGGGCCTGAAGTGCAGTGATAATGTCATACAAATGGTGGAGACTATCTTTGCCGAAGTAGAGGGTATGGAGCTCGTCCCACATGCCCTTAGCCGTCTCGTGGTACATGGCCAGACGATAAAACTCGTCATCAAGAGAGTTAAGGATCCATGTCTGCACACGACCATCGTTGCGTAACTAGTCGTCAGTAGGTGTACCGGTAACAACCTGGGTCAAGTGATGAAGAAACCCCTTCGATTGCAGGACCCGGCGAACAGAGTGCGCCCATTCCACAAAATTCTTTTTACAGGTCAGAGAGATTGTAGTAACCTGGAGCTCATCATGTACTTCCAAAAGAGAGGTCGGGCGGTCTGCAGGAGAAACTGTCGTGCCGGTAGAGTCAGCAGAAGAGGCCATGACAATGAACTGTGCCTAGGAGAAAAGACCGGCAAGAGAGAAGGCCGCACGGGTAGGGAAGTCGCCCGACTAGAAGGGAGACCGCCCAGTCACAGTGTGAAGACACCAGCGGCAAGAAGGAGGCCGCAAGAGGAAGGCGAGCGGACAGGGAGAAGAAGACCGCGACCTAAATGCGGACAAGCAATCAGTCTGCACGTTCTGGATGAGCACAACAGCGGTCAGAGCAAGAGGCCGCAAGAGGATGGCGAGCGGACAGGGAGAAGAAGACTGCGACCTGAATGCGGACAGGTCAACAAGCCGCACGGTCTGGATGAGCACAGCAGCGGTCAGAGCAAGAGAGGCCGCAAGAGGAAGAGGTCGCGAGTAGGACTCCGGCGACAAGAAGGCGGCGGGATGGAGAAGCAGATCGCGGAGAGCTGAGAACAAGCCGCGGAGAGTAAGAGGGCGCGAGTAGGACTCCAGCGACAAGAAAGCCGCAGATAGCAGAGCGCGGCGGTCAAGAAGAGCCCGCGAGCAAGAGAAGAGGCAGAGCGCGGCGAGCTGAAACAGGCCGTGGCGAGTAAGAGGAGACCGCAGCGGGCTGAGCGAGAACAGTGGAGAGAACAGGGCCGTGGCGGACTGGAGCAGTCTGCAAGAGGGAAAACACAGCGACCGGGAACAGTTCGCGAGCAGGGAGAAGAGAGCGGACTGGAAGAAAGCCCGCAGGGAGAAGAGCAGGAGGTCGCAGCGGACTGCAGAGAGGCAGCGAATAAAATGAAAACTATAGGGAGAAGTGGGCCCCACGGTACAAGGAGAGAAGTGGCTATAAGAAGCCTGGGGTGGGAGGGTGGAACCACGGTGAAGAAGAGGAAGCGGATGCAGAAGAGCAGGCCGCTGAACCGACGGAGGTCGCAGCAGGCTGCAGCGGGTAGACGAGCAGGCCGCTGAACCGACGGAGGTCGCAGCAGGCCGAAGGCCGCAGCGGGTAGAAGAGCATGCCGCAGAGGATTAAAAAAGGCGGACAGAGATCAGGAGTCCGCAACCTCCCTCTGATATCATGTAGAGATGGAAAAAAAGAACCTTGTATATATGTTCACTTGTGTCAAATACAAAAAATGAGTACATATTTATAGGATGGAGAGAGAGAGAGGTCTTATACATGGCGTGGGACTAAAGAGAAGAGAGAAATAACAATAAAAAATACATAATAGGCATTTGTCAAATGGGCTTCTCTAACAAATCTTGAGAAGTGTTGTAATATGTAATATGTGTGTGTAACCATAAATAGCCAAGATGTGGCTCTAATAACATAACAATTTTATTTCAACTAAACTAATGAAGTTTTACTTGGAATTGTTTGGGAGAAGGCGAGAATTTATTGATAATGAGTTTTTAGTCATTGGCTTTGATTGTATTAAGAAAATTGGTGCAACTTTTGCTTGCTTGTGTTGACCATGAAAATTGTCACTTCTGAGGTTCGGTGTGTTCAGTTGATGACAGGTGCACTCAATGCTTCCTTCGTTTATCACCAATCGATAAATGTTGGGAGATGGGATCTTGGAACTATTAGTACTACAGTAATCTACCGAAGTAAGATTGTCCTATAAGTTTGGCATATAATTACCATCATTTACCATGCAACTGATCTCCATATTTTGCAAGTCTTGGAGTATAATATTAGGAATGAGAAGGTGATCCGGAGAGAATGGAGAAATCTAGGGTTTGAGAGGAGGAGAAAGGAATACCAAAGAATACTTGTTTGTCCATCGTCAGGAAACCTAGGGGTATTTATACCCCACAGGCCATGGAGGGGCCTTCTTGTTTTAATTAGGGAGGGTTGAACTGGATGGTTCAACCCCGCGTGATGTCGCATCCTTCCGCTGTCTTTGGTATTGCTGTTCCGTGAACGTGCTGTTATGAGGATTCATAACATCCTTCCTCTTCAAAAATCAGCTTGTCCCCAAAGTGAAAATCTGGATAACGGTAGGGTCGAATGTTGGTCGGCTCAGTCTCTTCCTTCAGACTCATCACAACAATGTCATTCTCTTGTTCCCGCAGTCTCTCCAAGCAGTGACAAGAGACCTCTTTCACCGGTGAGATTCTGATCCCGTGCAGGCAGTACTCTCTCTCATCCTGAGCAAACTCCATGGTCAAGTTGCCCCAATCCAGGGTCATTTTACCCAACTATCGCAACCATTGGACCCATAGAACCATATCTGACACCTGGATGAGCAACAAACATACATCCATCCTATAGGTGTATCCCTGCACACTGACCCCCACTCCCTTCAGCGCTCATTTGCACTGCAGCTTATTTTCGTCTACCACGATGACCTGGCAAGCAGCTTCCTTGGTTATCTCTTGCCCTAGCTTCTGTGTCACAGCGGGGTAGATGAAGTTATGTGTACTCTGCCTGTAACCAAAATGGTAACCTACTGCTAGTCGATCCTCCCCGCAATACTCATAGTGGGCGGAGTGGATCTTCTCTCCATGGCCATGATAGATACCTCGAACTCGATTGTATCCGGGATGTGCTCCTGTCCCCTCCTTTTGCATCTGGCATCTCGTCTTCTTCCCGCAACATATACACCAGGATCATCTGACATTTGTGGTATGTGGAGAATTTCTCATCACAATTGTAGCACAATCTCTTTTCCTTTCTTTTCTTTAGCTCTGACCACGTCAATTTTTTCACCGTCGCCCATTCTGTGGCTCCTTGATCTTTTTTACTGTCTGGAGGATTTGTGGTGTTCTTCGTATTTTCCCATCTGAACTTCTGTCAGTTAAGTGGCTCCTCATGAATCTGGGCCAAGCTGATAGCATAAGTCAAACTGCGCGACATGTAGGCATGCACCTCATCCTTGATGTGTTCCTTCAACCCCGAAATAAAGCAACTCATTAATGTCTTCTCTCCCCACTGCACCCTGTTGGCTAACCTTACGAACTCTGCTCGATATTCCATCATCGTCCCCTTATGCCTCAACTTCTGAAGAAGGGCCTTGAAATGTTCATACTCCAGTGGGCCAAAGCGGGCTGTAAATCCGTCAAAAATCTGTGTCATGGCGCGTGGTCCCGTACTTGGATGCACATCACCTTCGACGACATATAGGTTCTCAGTTGCTGATGTTCGGATCCTTCATACTCTTGTTTGAGTCCTTGCAGTCGTCGTCGATCAGCAACTACATGTGGGTACCCCCAATCCTCTTCGTAGGGGTTTCCAACCGCCACTGGCAGCCTAAACTCCCATCTGCCTCCTCCTATGTCGCCGCTAGCATGTCCTGGCATCTCCGGGTTCGGGAGGAGTCCATCCCGATGTGGGCACCCGATCCCCCAGGGTCGTCGGCCCTCCTGGCGCCCTTCCCGAGCTCAGTCGGAGCTCTGGGCGCGTGCTTCCTTTTCGTAAGGAGGAAAATCCAAGGACGACGCGTCGATTCCTCCCATCAGGGTTGTGTCGGGCCATGTTGGTGGTCATCGTGAGCCTCCTGCCCTTCCACCGTCGATTCCAAACCCCTAGTGATGTTGGAGGCCCGATCGTTACCATCTCTACCCGTACAGTCTTCGTGTCCCGTTGCTGGAGATGGAAGGGGAATCGGGACTACGATGGTCTCTTCCGCAACAGCCTTGTCCTTGATGTGTTGAGTCAACAAATTTTTGATCTCTTCCATGCGTGCATCCAACTTTTCTTTCAGTCGTTTCTCTGATGCCTCTTCGATGGCAGCCACCGTGTCGAACAACCCGATGCATATCTCTTCGAGAGTTGTCAACCGATTCAATTTTTCGTTGGAGCGAGTCACCATGGTGGAGCTCGAGGGTTTAGAGAGAGGCAGCAGCCGGCAGCTTCGAAGTAGAGTGACTGCCGCACGCAAATGACGTCGGTGATGTGAAGATCGTCAAGGCAATCTGATGCAAATGAAGAAACAGTCGATGAAGTGGAGAACTATAGCAGAAAACTGCAGCAGACGTCCCAAATGGAAGAAGCGATAGCAACCGTTCGACGGGGGAAATCCACGATCTAGAGAAAGAAGTCAGCGATCTGGAGGAAGCAGCGACGATCTGGAAGAAGCAGCGACAATCTGGAAGAAGCAGCGGACGATCTGGAAGTAGAAGCGATAATCTGGAAGAAGCAGCGGACGACGAAGGCGGAACGGATGACAAAATCATCGGCCGGGAAGACTTAGCAGCGTTCGAAATCGTCGGATCGGGGTGGTTGTCGACGTGAAAGACGAAGGCGTCGACGGGGAAGATGGCGTCGATGTGGAATATGAAGGAGAAAGTCCAGATTCGGACAGGATGAAGGCGGAAAATCACGATCTGAAGGAAGCAGTCGAGGCGAGTGATGTGGTGGCTGGATTGGGAGGAAAGTTCCTCTGATACCAAATATAAGGAACGAGAAGATTCGGGAGAGAAAGGAGAAATATAAGGTTTGAGAGGAGGAGAAAGGAATACCTGAGAATACTTGTTTGTCCCTCACCAAGAAACTCTAGGGGTATTTATACACCTCGGGCCATGGAGGGGCCGGCCGGCCCCTCCCATAGGGGCTGAACACGTTTGGTTCAGCCTGCAACTGCCTTCTTCTTTTAATTAGGGAGGGCTGAACCGGATGGTTCAGCCCCGCTTGATGTCGCATCCTTCCATCGTCTTTGATATTGTTGTCCCGCGAACAGGCCGTTACGAGGATTCATAACATATAATTGTATGCATGTACTTCTTTTCATCCTTCAGAAATACATATTCCTACTCCCATATCAAATGGACATCTCTATCCCACAGCAAGTACCTTTTGATTACATGACACATCTAATGGTGCAATACCCCTTCACAAATATTGCACATCTACTACTGATTAGAAATTTAAAAGTGCATGGACTAGTGACTAAAATCTGTGTATACCTGAAGTACAAAAAAGAAATTAGTATGCAAGTACCCAAAAAACAAGAATGTAAGTACAATGCGGAAGCTAACGTGAGATTTTTGGTTTATTTTGCATTCCCGGAGTCTAAATTGTAACAAATGATGATTTTTTCTTCCTAAATATTCAAGAAAAAGATATCTTTATGTTCACATGTGTAATCATTGTCAGTAGTTGATCTACTTCTTTTACAGCTAGTAGTTCCACACTTCCACTAACTCCCCAATGATTGGAAGAAACAACTTTATACTCTGTTATTAGGCTCTCCTCTAATTGCAGTTTCAAATAACATTAATCCATGCATCATTTGAGCTTGAAATGAGTGTACTAAGACATTTATCCTTCTTCTCATCTAACCTGCCTTGTCACTTCTTTAGGGAGTAATGTAATAGGCAAAGTCCCTAGAAAAAATGATGGTGGCCTCTTTGCAAAGGAATTCCTTCTTGATCTTTTTTCCTCATAAAAACGCATTTGAAGTAAAAGGTTCTTTCTTGAATTCTTCTGTGATGGAGATACAGATTAGGCTCGAGAAAGAATCATACTGGGAATAGAAGAGGTGCTAAATTATACACCTTGAAACTTAACCTTACTGCTATTTTTAAAAGGCGTCAACAGTTTAAAGTGAAATGGCACTTGCATGTATACCGATATTTACCACAAACAGCAAAAACCAAGAAACAGAAGAAATCCAAATCCTTTTACAAGTATTATGATGATGAAATTAGTTTCACACCAGTTCCAAGCGACAAGCACAACAAAGAACAAACGACCCTTACCATTTTTGCAGACGTTGTTTTGCAATGATAAAAGAAAAATATATAAAAGAAATACTATATTTAAGAAATAAGTAAAGTTAGATATAGCAGTATTAATATTTATGTTAAAGAATTTAAAAACTGTAGAAATGAAATCAGATATACCAAGGAGAGAAGCAACTTTCCTGAAGTCCCATAACAAAATTGGTGAATAGATAGTAATAACAGGTAAAAAAATTTAATATGCTTACTCATCCAACTGTCTAAGATTTATAAAAGAAGCTATCAGGCTACTGCATATTTGCGGCAAAGTGCTTCCCCCAACCTTTGTAGCTAGAAAAACAGCATTTTTTGGATGGTTTTGTAGTGATAGATAGCACTGAAAGTAACAAGAAAATAGTATTTCAGACCATTTGTATTCATGTAATTAGATTAGCTTGTGTTAGGACTGAGGATCAGAAACTATATGTAAAGAAATAGATTAGATATATCCATGGATCTATAAACATGTATGAACTGAATACCCAGCTTAACACTGAGCCAGAGAACTCCATCAAAAATGGGCAAGATCTATTGTTACAAGCGCTGCGGGGATTCCTTGGAGCTTCTTATTTTATTTTTGATTAGCATGTATTTTTTATTTGTAAGGGATTATGGTGGTGTGTAAATGTGCTCCCCCCCCCCTCTATATACGGAGGTGGCTTGAGAGTGTTAGGCATCTTTTTATGCTTAGAGTTTTTGGATCTCTCTTTGTGAGAGAGATTTCAAGGAGAAACCAGTCTCTTGAGATTAGGCACAAGAATGTGATAGTATCCAATTTTTTTCAAGTTTTATTACAAACTAATTTTGTGTTGGTAACATTGGGTCCAACCTAGTCATTTCCGCTCGCTTATAGCCTCCGGCTACACTTCCATATACAGACTCCTCGTGGATAGGCACCGATCGATAGCCTCACTTGCTCGATCTCGTCACTGGGCATCTTCCGCTCTCGATTCTGTCAACATCCCACCATTGTGCATCTTTTGCACTCAATTGACAGCCTGACACACTCGATCCCCCTCCATTCCCCATGATGTTTGTCAGCTCGCCAGTGTTCAGCCGTTCCAAGTGCATCCCCTACTGCTCCAGCCTCTAAGCTCGGGCTCGACAAGTCCTGCTCCTGCTCATCCGTCCTCCTCACCCGACTCCTCGCCTGATTGTGGATTCAACTTCCACGCCCGGCTCTGATGGAAGAGTCGCACGCGGATCCAACTCCAGCTCATGCGCACGACCATTTTGATAGTTGGCTTCGTCCATTGTTGCGCCCTTCTTCTAGATCCCTTTCTGGACATCTCCTACTCACATCCGCTGTTTCTCCCACCTGCAACGCCTCGTCCATGCCCTTCTTCTCTGCAGCTGCCTGTGCCCTTACCATCCCATGCCAAAGACATGTCACTTGATGAAATCTAGAGTGGAGGCTCAAGAACATGCCCTCACCATCATCAACTCTCGCCTCGAGGCCCCTAAGCCGAGCAGTTTATGTCTATTATCAAACTACTCCACAACATCCAACCCGGACAGCACTTCGGCCCTAATGTCGCCTCTGCCTTGGGATCCCCCAGTAGATTGTACCTCGACGAACCCATTTTGGCATGATTCCATCCTCATAGAGGCCGAATTCCTTGCAACTTCCATGGTCCCTCATTCCACCTTTACTTCTCCCAAGCCCCTTGCTACCAATACTTTGCCCCTCCTAAACCTCCAACACCACCACCTCCTCTACCTCGCCCACCACTCGAGCCTCCACGCAACAAGCCAACAACCACCCTATCTCTACTCACCTCCTTTCCAACCTAAGGAATCACGATTTGCGGAGTAAAGGCATGTATTTCCGTTGCAAGCAATCATACTCTCTTACTCATGAGTGTCCTATCAACGAGTTCGGCTCCTTGCAACCATGGATGCACTGTTGAACGAAAAACCAGGCACCTCGGCGATAGCCAACCCGCGGGTGTATCACTGCTAGACATTGGGCAACACCTCAACCTTTGGGTCAAGGTCGATTTTCAAGCGGGATATCCTGGTGACGATTTCTTAAAGCATCTTATTTTTGTTTTTGATCATCATGTATTTTAAATTTGTAAGGATATTAATGGTAATATGTAAGTGATCCCCCTCCTTATATAAGGAGGAGGATTGGAAGTATTAGACATCTTTTTATGCTTAGGATTTAGGGATCTCTCCTTTTGAGGGGGATTTCGAGGAGGAACCGGACGCCTGGGATTAGACGCGAGTATTCCTCGTGATTGCATCCAATTTTTTTAAGTTTTATTGCGAGCTAATTCTATGCCGGTAACATCTACACAAGATGAAAATTAACATAAAAAATTTACGTTAAGACAAGGACTAATCCAATGGGTTATTGGGGTAATCAAGACCAAACAAACAAATCCTGCATAGACTTCTAGATGAAATGAGATGCAGAGAAACTAAATCTCACATCAAATTTGGAGAAAATGTTATTAGACTTTAATGACAGTTTAGCCAACAAATATCAAATGTAATGTTTTTATAGAATGTGGTGGAGCATTGCTAGAAACTCAACAAAGAAGTGAGGTCTGACTGAGATTAGTTCTGGGATGGGTGACCTACTGAGAAGTACTCGTATGTCACTTCAAGAAATGATAAAATTGAGAGGTTCGGCTTATTGAGTAATGTTGAACCAAAGCACACAATACCTTACATGCGGTACAAGGTCGTTGCAAATGGTATAGAGTTGGATCTTCTGTGGTACGATGTGTGATTTAGGAACAAACTAAGCGGAAGTTTATGGGCTCGTAACAACTTAAATATGATGAGCATGATCCAATGAGGGTGGTTTGATGTGGGACAGCGTGTCTTCGGGGGAAGGAGTGCCTTTGGGATAGAGAATACAAAAAATAGCATATACTCGACTTCTAAGTTGACATACTTCTAGCTGAAAGGAAATTTAAGAAATTAAAACACACATCGAAATCGGAGGAAATGTTATTGGGTATAGATAATAATTTAAACTCCAAATATTAAGACGTATCTTCAGAGCAAGTGATGGAGTTAAATTACAAACTCCAAAGTTAATTGAGCTTTGGATGATAGTACTTATGGGTAGATGAGCTTTTGTGAAGTACTTGTACGCCATCTCAACAAAAAGATAAATTGGGAGGTTCCTCTTAGGTATGGTTTGGGTTGAACCAAAGCGAAAATTACCTTATATATTATGGATTTGGTCGCTACAAGCGGTATCAAAGCAGAATCACCTACAACAATATTTGTGATTCAGAGATGAACCAAGTAAATGTAGCACCCCAAATCAAATGAGGGCATTTTAATGAGGAAAAGGAGTGTCTTTGAGGTGCATTGAAGCTCGAACGAAAGAGCAAATCCTGCAAACTTCTAGGATGGAAGGTTCTAATAGAAATGAGGTACAATAATGAATTGAAGCTCACATTGGAATTAAAGGAAAAAATGTTGGGTTTAAATAATAGTTTAGATCCAAAAGGCATTGGAGCTCCGCCAATAGTTAAGTGAGCTCAACGAGAGAGTAGCTCTGTGATGGGCGACATCCAAGAAGTACTTGTAAGTTACCTCATAAAAAAGACAAATACGATGTTCAACTTAGTATGCGTTGGATTGAACAAAAATGAATAATACCTTGGAACTTATTGAATCAGAATAATGTTAGTGATTAAGTAATAAAAAATATTTAAATGGGTAAATAAGAAAGAACTTTCCTTGATTGTTTTTATGGCAGAGTAAGAACGAGATCACACCCAAAGCTTCACTCCACAACATAGACGTGATTTTGATTATTTCATAGCTCCTAATGCACTTCTTCACTTTAATTACATGGGTATAACTTTAGAAATTATATCATCAACAAAATATCATTTCATTATTGAATAGATCCAAGAAACTTAACTAAATCACATCTAGGTATCACTTTATCTTCAATCTAGTATGAACAATTAAAGGCCATTTACTGGGACAACACTTCTACTTTGCACAATTACAAAGACCTACCCTCTATGTTTTAAAAATTACAATAACCATCCCTCAACGTTTACATTGTTAACATATTGTTATGGTCCTTCCCCCTGGATCGGGTGGTCGGAGGAGGAGCTATGGTTGCCGGGTCGAGCGTCGGTGTCGAGCGGGCGCGGGAGACACGCGATAGAGGGAGAGCGGCAGCTGGCGAACTGCAGCTAGGGCATACACGGGATTTTTCTTCCGTGAGAGAGAGAGAGAGGGGAAAGGGAAATATGAGAGAGAGTTTTTACTTTTAATTCTTCCATTCCAAAAAGTCTCACACATAACATATAAATAGGTTCCAATTTGTGCCCCCCATTTAGGCTTAGACAATGGGTCAAATACGCAGCAATAAAATACGCAGAAAGTAAAGATAAACGGCGCGAGCACGCCACATAACATCATCACCCTCGATCAAAGATAGCTTGTCCTCAAGCTGGATCGAAAGGGATTGTGGCATCGGTTCTACCTGTTGTGTCATCCAGGGGTGGGTCATCGACTTCCAGACAAAATAGGCGTTTGCATCCGTGTCCCGGCGTATAAAGATCATCACAATTGTAGCATAGGCCCTTCTCGCGACGTTCGGCCATCTCGGGGCGGGACAAACGGCGGCGAACAATAGACCGCGGTGGCGTATCCTGGAATGGAGTCGTGTCACGCAAGTTGGTAAGAGGGTAAGCTCCCGGAGAGTCCCGACGTCCCAAAGGAGGACGGTCTAAAAGCAGGCGTTGTTCACAAGCCCCGGCGAGGCTCATCGTCGTGTTGAGGTCAGGTGGCCGGAGGAACTTCACATCCCAACGCAAACGCTCGTGAAGGCCCGCGGTGAAGAGAGGAACTTGTTGCTCTGGTAAGACGGACGGCGTGCGCGACAGAAGAATCTGGAAGTGCTCCAGATAGGCGTCAATGGGCCCGTCCTGTTTGTGGTTCAACAGATCGCCGAGTGGGTTCCCCTGGAGAGCCGGACCAAATCTCAGGGTGCAATCCTTGGAGAATTCGGCCCACGAAATGCTTGGGTGTTCCCGCAGGAATTGGGTGAACCACAGTTGTGCGGGGCCAAGAAGGTGGAAGGAGGCGATGTATACGCGTGTTGTGAAATCGGATCGAGTTAAGCCGCAGTAGCGCAATGGAATTTCACGAATGAGCAAGAACCAGTATCGCGCAAAATAAAATACGGAACGAGATTCTAGCATACACAGACGACACAAAATATTACGTGGTTCGAAGTATGAGACTCCTACTCCACGGGGAGAGCGCGCCGGACAAGATCCACTAAAGTCAGAAAGTTACCGATTACAATAGACCTCAATGGGTCGAACAGAGAAAGGAAACAAAAGGCAAAAAAAAAACTGAAACTAGAGCTGTCGGATTTCCGACAGCGCTGTCGCCCGGAACGTTGCTCCTCCTGAGCAACCAAAATGCGCGCGCCAAGCTCGGCCGGAACTCCCTCCAGACCACCGTGCTCCTTCGCCGCCGCGCCTGATGCCTGTCTCGTTGCTGCTCTGCCACCGGGCCCAAGACCCGCCGCCGCTGCCTGAGACGAAGCCGAAGCCGCCGGAACACAACTCCAACAACTCTTCCTCCCGCTGGTTTCACAGTTTGGATCTCACAAATTTTCTCTCTGTTGATGGTCTGATCTCTCTCATCGGCAAGACAAATGACCCCCCAATTTATAATGGCAGTTAGCCTTCTCTAATTAGGAGTTAAATCCAATTTTAGGAAGCAATTAGACCCACAATAAGCATCAATAACTCACCCATCTGAATAGGAGAGAAATCCTAATATTGGAATGAGATACCCGGCCACAAATGATCTTCCTAAAATGGGGATTTCAGAATTTAATCGGCCTCAGTAGATTTCTAAACATAGTCTTCCCAAAACAAGCTTTCCCGGATTTGGAATTAACTCCTCCCACGGATCGCCGACGTGGCGCGATCCGGACGATCCGTGCGCGTGTGAGGTGTCACGATCCTAACAATCTCCACCTTGATGCCTCACGCAAACGAAACTCCACCTTCAGCTTAAATCTCTACTACCGACGACTACGAGCCCCCTCTCCCTGGGGCCTGACCGCGATCAACGCGCATCAGAATGAGTCAAGTCAAGACCGCTCTTGAACTTGACTCCAGTCACTGGACTTCCTCGCAAGTCCGTACTAATATCCCTCCAGGATATCTCCCGCAACTTCCTGCCTCTACCCCTGTCGAACTCCTTCAACTCCCGGTGGCGCACCCCGACGTGCTTCGCCCTTGCCCTATAGACCGAGTCTTTTGCAAGACGATTCGCACTCAACCTCTCACTGTGCGACTCCACCTTCTCCTGAGTGATCATGAGTTCCCTGGTGGGACCCTTGAGCCGGATGGATCCCTTTGCGGCGTCTGGGCTCTCCTGAGATGACTCTCCGCCCACGGATGCGAAAGCTTTACCTCCGCCAAGGTCCTCTCTCTGCGCACACGCCCTCTCCACGAAACCTGCCCTGCTCCTCCGCCGGTCCTTCCTAGCTTTCTGCTGAGAGCGGATCCTGCTCTCTATAGCTCTATCGAAGGAACCGCGGTCTGGGGAGATCGCATGAAATGCATATGCTACTGTGCCCTGTAGCTTGAGAGACGGTTTGACCTCTCTCCTCGCATCTCCCCTGGCAGTCGTGGTGTCAATCAGTCTATAGAGCGACCCGAAACGCTCTCCTCTCAAGACTGTCTGCACGCCTCTCCTGACTTCCAAATATCCGCCGTTACTGGTAAAAGAATACCCGGCGACCTCCAGAGTGCCTAACGAAATCAAACTCTTCCTCAAATCGGGCACATGCCGAACGTCGGTGAAGGTCCTAACCACTCCGTCAAACATCCTGATCCTGATATTACCGACTCCCAATATCTCGCACTCTGAAACATTTCCCATCCGAACTCGACCACCCTCATATTGCCTAAAGCTGGAGAACCACTCTCTGTTCGGGCACATGTGGAACGTGCATCCTGTATCCAAGATCCAGGAGCCTGTGGTCTCAATGTTGGGTGCAGCATGAAGAGCGTCGGCATCGCTCTCGTCCTCAGATGCCACCGCAGCCAAATCTGGCTCATGCGCCTGCTCCTTGAGCTTCAGCTTCGGACACTTGTCCTTCCAGTGCCCTTCCTCTTTACAGTAGTGACACGTGTTCCTGCCTACGGACTTTTCCCTAGGTCGGTTTTCCCGCTTTCCTTTCCCTCTCGATCTACCACTCAATGTGTCTTTGCTCTTCACGAATAAGCCTTCGTCGGCCCTAGGGCCCGACTTGCTCCTCGTTTCGTTCGAGAGCAGCGTCGTCATCACTTCTTCCATCTTCAGGGTATCCTTCCCGTAGAGGATAGTGGTGACCAGATGATCGAAGGACCTCGGCAATGAAGACAACAGGAGCAGAGCCTGGTCTTCCTCCTCGACCTTAACGTCCATACTCCGCAACTGGGAGACGAGCTTGTTGAACACGTTCATGTGATCTAGCAGTTGCGAGCCCTCCGACATTCTCAGGCTGTATAGCTGCTTCTTCACATACAGCTTATTCGTCAGCGACTTGGACATATATAGCTCCTCGAGCTTCTTCCACAAGTCCGTCGTCGTCTCAGCATCCACAACGTTGTACATCACCTCATCGGCCAAACACAGCTGAATCGTGCTGATGGCCTTCAGATCGAGCTCCTCCCATTCGTCGTCCTTCTTCACGGACTTCTCCTTGCCGAGGAGAGCCTTGTGAAGACCTTGCTGGACGAGAACGGCTTTTATGCGCTTCTGCCAAAGGCCAAAATCAATCTTGCCGTCGTACCTAGAAATCTCGAATTTTGCCGACATTGTCTTGCTCGCAGAGCTACTGGGTGATCAAGATGATATTCACGGAACCGATCTGGGAAGATAGGGAGCGGACCAATGTCGTCACCCACCGTTGACCCAAATCTAGAACCGGAACGTCCAGACGATCACCCCCGCGGAACCTCAGTTTGATACCAATTGTTGTGAAATCGGATCGAGTTAAGCCGCGGTAGCGCAACGGAATTTAACGAATGAGCAAGAACCAGTATCGCGCAAAATAAAATACGGAACGAGATTCTAGCATACACAGACGACACAAAAGATTACGTGGTTCGGAGTATGTGACTCCTACTCCACGGGGAGAGCGCGCCGGACAAGATCCACTAAAGTCAGAAAGTTACCGATTACAATAGACCTCAATGGGTCGAACAGAGAAAGGAAACAAAAGGCAAAACAAAAAACTGAAACTAGAGCTGTCGGATTTCCGATAGCGCTGTCGCCCGGAACGTTGCTCCTCCTGAGCAACCAAAATGCGCGCGCCAAGCTCGGCCGGAACTCCCTCCAGAACACCGTGCTCCTTCGCCGTCGCGCCTGATGCCTGTCTCGTTGCTGCTCTGCCGCCGGGCCCAAGACCCGCCGCCGCTGCCTGAGACGAAGCCGAAGCCGCCGGAACACAACTCCAACAACTCTTCCTCCCGCTGGTGTCACAGTTTGGATCTCACAAATTTTCTCTCTGTTGATGGCCTGATCTCTCTCATCGGCAAGACAAATGACCCCCCAATTTATAATGGCAGTTAGCCTTCTCTAATTAGGAGTTAAATCCAATTTTAGGAAGCAATTAGACCCACAATAAGCAGCAATAACTCACCCATCTGAATAGGAGAGAAATCCTAATATAGGAATGAGAGACCCGGCCACAAATGATCTTCCTAAAATGGGGATTTCAGAATTTAATCGGCCTCAGTAGCTTTCTAAACATAGTCTTCCCAAAACAAGCTTTCCCGGATTTGGAATTAACTCCTCCCACGGATCGCCGACGTGGCGCGATCCGGACGATCCGTGCGCGTGTGAGGTGTCACGATCCTAACAGACGCGTTCTTCATCCGGTGTGCGTTGGTTGGCGAAGAAAATATCGCAAAGGGTGAGCCACGAAAGAGGGTCCTCGCGGCCCTCGTAGATTGGAAAGTCCATGCGGATAGTGCGGTCATAGGCGGAGTAGTCAGTGGCGAGAGGAATGGTGGAGCCCACGCGACTTGCCGACGGAAGAGCGGCCGTGTGCAATGGCGGAGGAGAAGGCATGCCCTGTAAGGCGTCCAAACGTGCGTTGAGGGCATCTATTTTGGCAGTTTGAGTCGCGAACATAGTTTGGAAGAGTGTCATAAGGTCGGCGTGAGAGGGGGGGAGCATCCGCCATCGTGAATAGGACTGGATGGATTGCTGGCGGCGGAGGAAGCAAGCCCGCAGAGGTGTTGAATCCCTGGGGTGAAGTTGTGGGGCTGGAGGGTCTAATGGGAGCAGTCGACAGAGGCGGAAAAGGGCCCTCGAGGGCTTGGTATCACAAATCTGGCGCAGGGAGATGCGGAACGGAGGTCGGTGGTCGAGTGGAAGCCGTAGTTGGCTGGACGCAGGCAGCAGGGGTGATCGACGTGCTAGAAACAGCCGCCTGGAGCGCCGGTGCTGTGGAAGGAGGCGAGGAAGGAGGCTCTCATACCGAGCTGTTATGGCCCTTCCCCCTGGATCGGGTGGTCGGAGGAGGAGCTATGGTTGCCGGGTCGACTGTCGGTGTCGAGCGGGCGCGGGAGACGCGCGATAGAGGGAGAGCGGCGGCTGGCGAAGTGCAGTTAGGGCATACACAGGATTTTTCTTGCGTGTGAGAGAGAGAGAGGGAAGAGGGAAATATGAGAGAGAGTTTTTACTTTTAATTCTTCCTTTCCAAAAAGTCTCACACATAACATATAAATAGGTTCCAATTTGTGCCCCCCATTTAGGTTTAGACAATGGGTCAAATACGCAAAAATAAAATACACAGAAAGTAAAGATAAACGGCGCGAGCACGCCACATAACACATATATGTACCCAAAAAAACCTGGAGGGGTTTTTCAAGAAGTTGTTTTTGAACAAGCATGTTAATAACGTAAATTTAGAGGACATGCCTCGATAATTTTGATAGATACAAGGGTAGGATCTGGAAATTACGCAAAGTTGGATATGAGTTTTATGTAATTACTCCTATTAATTAATGATGAATAATAGCAGACCAACAAAAATTGGTTATAATTTTTGTCCCACTGAGCTTAGTTTAACTTCAAAATAGTAATTCATTCTTTTGATTTCTCATTTATTTTAGTAAATGTCTCACCAATTAGAACTATCATGAGTGAAAAACATGCATCAAGGCACGTAACTTCGAATAGATTTCATAAGAAATGCATAAATATATGGACTTGATGTTGATCCATGATGACAACTCTTTGGTAACCTTGCAAACAATTTTAATACTATTATATTTTTTATTTTACCAAAATTAGTAACTTTAAACTACCTTTAAAAATCCTACTTGCTTAATGGGCATCAAATAACTCTCAGGCCCCGTTCGTTACGCGGGAATTGGGTCGTTGGAATTGGTATTCATTTACCAATTCCAATTAGGGCCGTTCGGTATGCGAAAAAAACCATGGGAATGGAAAAAGAATCGGGATTCCCTCGGAATTGGGTACAAGGTAAACACGCGACGTTCATTTCCGACCTCGCTAGGTCAGATTTCGCGATTCCCTGCTCCCATCGCGTGCCGCTCCTACTCCCGTCGCGCCGCTCCTCTTCCTGCTCCCGTCGCGTGTCGCCGGTATCTTCTTCTTCTTCCTATTATCTCCAGATTTCAGTTCAGATTATCTCCAGATTGTTTAATTAACTCCTAATTGTTTGTGAAATCACTCCAGATTTCACAAGAAATCTGGACTGATTTCAGTCCAGATTTCTAGTGAGGATGCTACTTCTTTATGGATCTCCTAATTGTTTGTGAAATCAGTCCAGATTTCACAAGAAATCTGGACAGATTTCAGTCCAGATTTCTTGTGAAATCTGGACTGATTTCAGTCCAGATTTCTTGTGAAATCTGGACTGAAATCAGTCCAGATTTCTTGTGAATTCCAGGATACAGCCATTGCTGATGCTGTTTCTGCGATAGCGAGGAACATGGAGCATGATAGCAGCGTGACTTCTCAGCTGCCACCGCCTCCGCTCTCAAGGGCAGACAGGATATATGCCGCCATTGCAGCTATTGCAGATTTGACTGAGACTGAGGTCATACAGGCTATCGATATGCTGAGTGATGACGACAAGAAGGCCGACGTGTTCATGGCTTTACCGATGCCAATTAGGAGGACCTGGCTCCGCTTACATCTACGCGATTGATTAGATTATGTTAAAGACTTTTGGCTTCATGTGCGGACTATTATAATGATGTAGACTATTTTGAATTTTTTTTAATGTTCGGTTCGTGGACTACTAATTTTAATTTTGTTGAAGTATAATTTTTGTTTAGCAATTTCAATTCAGTTTATAATTCAAATTACAAATTTGAATTCTGTACTTTGAATTCCAGGATACAGCCGAACATCGGAATTGCTAATTCCAATACCTGTGACAGAATTCCTGCATTCAGCCGAACAGCAAAATTGGAATTGAATTCAATTCCAATTCCTGCGGGAATGAGAATTGAATTCAATTCCAATTCCTGTAGCTCAATTCCTGCAAAACGAACGGGGCCTCATAGTATTTGATCACATCTCTCAAAATAAATAAAATTGTAAAGATACATTCTATATTTTCATGGGCTTAAAATTCTACATGCTCCTACTCTATATACATACCACGCATTCCTACCCTTCTCCTCTCTTCCAAGACCTAGAAGCATCAATATTATTATGATACCTTCACTGCATCCACGGGACGAAGTAAAGTAGGGCAAAAAATGCCACAAATGACTCCTGCTCAACAATCCATGATATTCTTCCCCAGCTAATGTTGAAGTTGGTGACCGGGCGGTCTGGCGGTTTGTCTTGGCGGGTTGAAGACCGCGCGGTCTGGCGGTTTGTCTCAGCCGGCTTGGAGACCGGGCGGTCTGACGGTCTACCCTGGCAGTCTCTCTTCCTCTCTGGTGGTAGTCGTGCGGTTAGCCCTGCTGTCTAACCGCGCGGCTTGTGCGGTTTGTTTTGTATAGTCCGCTTAGTCCTGTAAATTATAGTCTCACATCTCTTATTTGTATTCTCTCATCTCTCCTTCATTCTATATAAAGGAGGGCATACCTTTGTAATAGATACCTTTTTTTTGGATAATAAAATTTCAATTATTCAAAAGTCTATCTGTTTGTTCTTTTCTATTCGCTACTTTTAACATGGTATCAGAGGACACGGTCATTTCCTCCTGATTCTGTGCGCTCTCTGCTTCTAGCGGCTTGTTTTCCGCTATCTGCGACCTCTCTCGCGGCTTGCCTTCTCTTCTGTCCGCCGCCCTGTTCGAGCGGCTTGTTTCTGTCTGCTGCCCTGTTCGCGCGGCTTGCTTCTTCTTGGTTCTCTTCTCCTACTGCTATTCGTCGCAGCGACCTGTTTCCTTGTCGCCGCGCTCCTTGCTATTTCTTGCCTCTCCGACTTCCTAGTCTTTGCGGCTTGTCTCTACCCGCTGCGGACTTCTTCTCCCTGTCCGCTTCTGCTTTCCCCATATCCGCTTGTCCCTATACTCGCGGTTTGCTGCTGTAATCTGCCTGACCGTGCGGGTTGTTCCTTTCTCACCCGCATCTTGGTCGCGGTCACCTGCTCTTCTCCTCTCTTCTGTTCGCTCGGCCTTTTCAGTCCGCGCGACCTCTTCCCCGCTGTGCCTTTGACCTCTTGCTAGCCGCTACTGTTCGCGCTCTACTTGTTGTTGCCTTCTACCCGCTCCTGCTTGCTAGTCGCGCCGGCCTCATCTTTTGCCGTGCGACCTGTTCTCCTCTGTTCGCCCGACTTTTTCAAGTCGTGCGACTTCTTTCCCTCTGCTTTGCTCTGCTTCTTGGTAGCGGCCTTCCTAGTCGCCCGACCTGTTTTCTGTTCGCCCGGCTTGGTGCTCTTTTCTCTTCTCGCGGCTTGTTCTTATCGTCGCGGCTTGCTCCTCTCTTGCTTCCATGGCTTTCCCCTCCTCCAGCCTGTCCGCCTCCGTGGTCACCTCTTCTGGTAGTGCTCATGTTGTTACTCGCGGAAGATGGCTAATCGACTCTGGTGCAACCAATCATATGACAGGCAATCCTCAATGTTTCTCTCTTCTTGACACACATGCTCAGTTGCCCCCGGTCATTGTTGCTGATGGATCTCCCTCCCCGGTCCATGGGACGGGCATGGTTCAAGTCACTCCATCTCTCTGTCTGGCTGATACCCTCTATGTGCCCAAGTTTCCGTGCAATTTATTATCGGTTACTTCTTTATGCAAGCAACTACGGTGTTCTGTCATATTCACCCCTAGCTCTTGTGCTTTTCAGGATCCGGACTCCCAACGGACGATTGCTACCGGGACTGAGAGTGGTGGCCTCTACTTTTTCGACAACGTTTCTGCTCTATCCGTCTTCTCCTCCTCCTCTACAGATCTTCTCCAATGGCATCTTCGCCTTGGACATGCTCCTCCCCGAATTCTCCGCCAGCTCCTACCGCACCTCCCTCCTCATCATCCTCCTCTAAACTGTGATGCATGTCAACTTGGCAAACATCACCGCTCATCCTTCCCACCAACGCAAAGTCGGGGCTATTCCCGTCCGTTCGACCTCGTTCACTCTGACATATGGGGTCCCGCTCCTAACCTCACCATCAGTCGGGGTAGTTCCTATTTTGTCACCTTCATTGATGATTTCTCTCGATGTACGTGGGTATATCTTCTCAAAGATCGCTCCGAGCTGTTCTCTGTTTGGACCTCCTTTTATTCTATGGTTAAGACTCAGTTTGATACGTCTATTAAACTCCTTCGTTCAGACAATGCTAAGGAGTATCTTAGCCACGACTTCTCCTCCTTTTGTATTCACCATGGTGTTCTTCGTCAAACAAGTTGTGTCTACACCTCACAACAAAATGGGGTGGCGGAACGCAAAAACCGTCACCTCCTTGATGTCGCTCGCACTATGATGACTCAAATGCATGTTCCTCGCTCCTATTGGGGCTATGCTGTCCTCCTCTCCTGCTATCTCATCAATCGCCTTCCCTCCACAGTTCTCCACGGTGCTACCCCCTTCTCCATTCTTTATCCGGACAAGGATCCCTTTCCTCTTCCTCTGCACATCTTTGGGTGTACCGCTTTTGTGCACTCTCCCGCTGCCACCCGTGATAAACTCTCACCACGTGCCACCAAATGTGTCTTTCTGGGCTACTCTCCCACTCAGAAAGGATATTGCTGCTTTGACCCTGTTACCCGCAAGCAATTTGTCTCTGCGGATGTCACCTTCTTTGCCAATGCCTCTTACTTCTCTCCCGCTTCCTCTTCTACTCCTCATGATCCTACTTCTCATACCAACCCATCCATTCTCTCTGCTCCCACTGATGTTCCGCCCTCTCCACCCACTCCACCGTCTTCCCCATCCTCATCATCTCCACCATCTACTCCGCTTTCTCCCTCCACTCCGCTGCCATCTCTCTCTACTCCCGGGCCAGCTCTCTCCACCACGGATACTCCGGATACTGAGGCACCTGCTGACCTGGATCTCCCGATTGCTCTTCGCAAAGGGGTTCGGGCCTGTACCCAACACCCGCTTGCTGCAGTTGTTTCCTATGATCGTCTTACCCCTGCTCGCAGAGCTTTTGCACTGGCTATCTCGGCCACTGCCACCCCCCGTTCCTACCAGGAGGCCCTTACTATTCCTCATTGGAAAGTTGTCATGGATGAGGAGATTGCTATCTCGGCCACTGTCACCCCCCGTTCCTACCAGGAGGCCCTTACTATTCCTCATTGGAAAGTTGTCATGGATGAACAAGGGTACCTGGACTCTTGTTCCTCCTCCTTTCGGCACAGATGTTGTTGGCTGTCGCTGGGTCTTCGTGGTGAAGTTTCTCTCGGATGGCAGTGTGGATCGTTATAAGGCTCGCCTGGTTGCCAAGGGTTTTACCCAAACTTATGGGATTGATTACTTTGACACTTTCTCTCCAGTGGCTCGTCTCAGCACTATTCGGGTTCTTCTCTCTGTGGCTGTCAACAGGGATTGGCCCATCTCGCAGCTAGATGTTAAGAATGTCTTCCTCTATGGTGATCTGCAGGAGGATGTTTACATGGAGCAACCTCCTGGGTATGTTGCTCAAGGGGATACACGGGTATGCCGGCTAAAGAAGGCTATCTATGGCCTCAAGCAGAGTCCTCGTGCCTGGTTTGACAAGTTCAGTAGCATTGTTGCGGCCATTGGTTTTACAAGAAGCTCAGCAGATCACTCCTTGTTTGTTCGGAAAACCGCCTCTGGTCTTGTTGTTCTTGCGGTTTATGTTGATGACATTCTTCTTACTGGCGATGACCAGGATGGGGTATTGATGACCAAGAAACACCTTCGTCAACATCTGGTCACAAAGGATATGGGCTCCCCGAAATACTTTCTGGGGATTGAAATCTCTAGAAAGCCCAACTCCATGATTCTTTCACAACGGAAGTATGCTCTTGATCTTTTAAAGGAGGCAGGACTGACTGGTGCTAAACCTGCACGTTGTCCTATGGCTATTGGAGAAGACAAAACTTGAACAGATGACTCGCCTCTTCTCTCCGATCTTACGAGATACCGGCATCTGGTGGGCAAACTCATATATCTTACGGTAACCAGACCCGACATCTCTTATGTTGTTGGCAAGGTGAGCCAGTTCATGCAAGCTCCGAGGGAGTGTCATCTACAATCTGCTCTGAGGATATTAGAGTATATTAAAGTTGCTCCAGGGAAAGGACTCCTATTTCAGAAAAATGGTCACCTTAGGGTTGAAGCGTACTCTGATTCAAGCTATGCGGATGACAAAGGGGACCGCAAATCGACTTCAGGTTTCTGCACATTTGTTGGAGGCAATCTTGTGAGTTGGAAGAGCAAGAAACAGTCTGTCGTTTCCAGGACTAGTGCAGAGGCGGAATATCGCAGCATGGCATCGACTACATGTGAGTTGAAGTGGTTGCGGGCTCTCATGCTTGACTTAGGAGAGGTTTACAACTATCCTCTTCCTATGTTCTGTGACAATAAGGCCGCGATACACATTTCCAAAAATCCGGTCTTTCATGAGAGAACAAAACACATAGAAGTCGACTGTCATTTTATTCGGGAAGAAATATTGAAGAAACAGATTTGCACTTCATTTGTCACTTCCGACAACGAGTTGGCAGATATCTTCACCAAGCCGGTGTCCGCTTCCTTTTTCCACATCTGCGACAAGCTGGGCATGATCGATATATATGCTCCAGCTTGAGGGAGAGTGTTGAAGTTGGTGACCGGGCGGTCTGGCGATTTGTCTTGGCGGGTTGAAGACCGCGCGGTCTGGCGGTTTGTCTCAGCCGGCTTGGAGACCGGGCGGTCTGGCGGTCTACCCTGGCAGTCTCTCTTCCTCTCTGGTGGTAGCCGTGCGGTTAGCCCTGCTGTCTAACCGCGCGGCTTGTGCGGTTTGTTTTGTATAGTCCGCTTAGTCCTGTAAATTATAGTCTCACATCTCTTATTTGTATTCTCTCATCTCTCCTCCATTCTATATAAAGGAGGGCATACCTTTGTAATAAATACCTTTTTTTTTTGGATAATAAAATTTCAATTATTCAAAAGTCTATCTGTTTGTTCTTTTCTATTCGCTACTTTTAACAGCTAATATGGGGATGTCGATGTTAACTCATAAGCACAAAAGGCCTAGATTTGCTTTTGGAATTTCTAGAAAGCTTATGTTGGTTCCCAACTAACCTCGCTTTCAAGAAATCCCTTCCACCGAATTAGATGCTCTTGCTTTATAGTGTAATGCCTCTTTTGCACGACTTGATGAGCACATATGTCTTGAATGTCTCGGTCGTAGGAAGTTTCACGCAGAATGGTGCCATCAACGACATCCCTCTAATAGGGTGCTCCTCGTCTTTGAAAAAGGGTTTTAGTAAGCTCAAATAAAATATCAAGTGAATCTTGAGTCTCAGCAGGATTTTAATTTAGATGGCACCTTCTTCATCACTTGAAAGGTTTGTTTATATTAATGTAACCCATCAAGAACATCTTCGACGCAAATAATTACATATTGTTTTTCCATCACTAAATCGCCTAGTGGATACTTGGAATGCCAGTCATTTCTGATTTACCAATTTATTCATTCTTTTTGATGCTATGTTCAGTCATGTCTGTATCAAATCAACTTTTTGTGCCACTCTTTGGCAAATTTGAATGCAGTTGGGTTACTCCCATGGAAGTTATTTGTCACATTAATCAAAGCCATGGAAGGTTGTCCCATCTTAATATTAAATGGTTTTGGTGGGTGGATTTGCTACACTGTAAATTGTAGGGCACTGTTACGGGCCCCACGGGTGGCTACGTGGGCCCGAACAAGACCGCGGCCCGCACATCCCAACCCTTCTCCAAAGCCGATCTCTCGGGCTGGTTCACCTAGGAACACGTTGGGCCGGTTCCTGATCCCGCAAGAGAACCATTACCCCAAGGCCCAATAGGTGTACCGCCACACCATTGCCAGCCTGGCAGGATGTTGGAGCAGGGAATCGAACCAAAGACCTCTCTTGAACAATAGAATTTCGGAGAGACTCACATCACCAACTGAGCCACACTCGCCTAGGAACACACTCACCCAGGAACGCGCTCACCCATGTGGGAGAAATTAATATGATATTTAGTAAGTGCTTTTACTATAAGTAATTAAGATGACTATTTTCGTTGAAGTGCGTGCCTAGGATTCTGTATAAGAGAGGGTTATGTAAAGGTTAGGACATCTTATATCTCATATTTGGTCTTGAACTTGAAGCTGGATGAGATTATTGTGGCTATTTGTATTGCAAGCGATAATTTGTTGGGCAGTGATTGCATCCCAATTTTATCAAGTGTTATTCCTCTGAACTGTGTTCATCTTCCTACCATCCTTTCTCCCTCCCAGCAATCTGCATTCATAGCAGTGGCCCAATTTGCTACTCAACCTGCCAAGAAAGCATTGTATGAAGCTCATTCCATAACACCACTTACCCCCATTGACATGGCAGGTAACATGCTAAGATCATCAATACGATGGACGTCTCGCGAGTTTGTTTGGACGACATACTTGCAATGTAATTCATGATTGATGCTCGATTCTACCATCCATGAAGCCAACTCCAACTCACTCCAACCCACCCGGTCTACTTCTTCCAATCACACACTTTTGACATAATGACGGGTCTACTAACATCCACAAATAAAAATTTATTGAGGATATACATAGAAATTTCTACATGTCAATCTTGTTCTTAATATCTTATTGCTCTAAAAATGTTTAAAAAATGTAGTCCTATTTTGAACCATATGCCCTAATTACTAGTCGAATATATAGAAAACACTTTTTCCTTTGATTGTGTGCTGTATAATTATTCCATTTATCTTCTAAGTTTATAGAGAGGAAAGTAACAGCCATCTTGTTGTATGCACACATTGTGTTTGGCATTATTAGTGAATTCATACTTTTTAAATTCACAACATTGTGACTATCAGTTTTGATTTTCCATGTTTCCCCATTTTCTTATCTCACTTCTACCTTGATATCTTGTGCATTAAAAATCCCTAAGGGCAAGTTCTGAATTGGCTATAAATAATCCGGCCTCTAAAACTTTCAAGAATTTATGACTTTTAAGACACAGGTAAGAGAAGGCTTTGGATGAATGCATACGAAAATTCACAAATTTATAAAGAGCGGACGAAGAAGTGGCACAACCAACGTTTGATCGGAAAACAATTAGAGTCGTGTCAATTGGTTCTACTATTTAATACACGTTTAAAATTATTCCCTGAAAAACTCAAATCACGTCGGTTAGGACCGTTTAAGGTAAAAGAGGTGCATTCTTATGGCGTCGTACCAATTCTGAATGAAAAAGACGGTACTGAATTCAAGGTAAATGGAGAAAGATTGAAGTTATATTTGAGAGACGACGACCACAGAGTGGTGTAGTGCATGACGTTCAATTAAATAAGGACGTCCTGCAGGGACGATAAATGAGGCGCTTGTTATATATATATATATATATATATATATATATATATATATATATATATATATATATATATATATATATATATATATATATATATATATATATATATATATACTAGCATCTTCGAACGGGCTCCGCCCGTTCTCGATGCTTTGCCCGCTCCCGGCAAAATTTAAATAATTATATAATTTAATAAATAATTATTATTTTTTAAATCAAATTATAATTTAATAAATCAATATATAATAACTTATTATTTAAAAAAAAAAAAAAAAAAACCAAATCCACCCCCGCTTCGGCCTGTCCGTCCAGCGCAATTCCTCTGTCGCCGGCGGCCTGCCCGGAGCCCACCGGCGAACCCGCAGGGGGTTGTCCCGCGGCGAGCGGGCAGGGCCACCGCCGGTCGTAAAGCGTTTAACGGTGTGCTTTGAGATATCTATATTGTTTTATATAATAAAGATATATATATATACACAGATATATGTATATACGCTTAACGCGTATATACAAATATCCGTGAAATCAATCCCTAATCCTCTGATACTTCTCCTTCTCGCCGTCTCTTCACCCCGCTGGCCGTCGAAAACAGCATTTGATCTTTCTCCATCGCACCTCGCTGCCCGTCGGAAACAACATTTCAAACTTCTCCATCGAATCTAGCGCCGTCTCTTCACCCCGCTGCCCGTCGGAAATAGCATTTCATCTTCTCCATCGCATCCCGCGCTGTCCGTGCAACCGGAAATCGGAACGCCTGTGGGCAAAAAATCCGGGGGCCGACCTTCTCACGCCGCATCAACTCTGGTGTGCCACCACCTCACTGAACAACTTACACCTGTCGTCGGCATCCACTGCGACCGGTACTTACCTCCTTACAACTTCAGGCCCAGATTTTGCTTCTTAGGGTAATCCCTTGCTGCAGGATTGGACTGCCACTGAAAAAAATACGAACGTAATACCCGATTTTTCATTCCATCAAGGACAACTATCAATGCAAGTTGATTCATGTCCAGTAATAGTGTAGGAGCCCAGTACTAGTGTACTAATTAGTTAATATGCTGCTTTTTCAGTACTAATCAGTTATTATGCTACTTTTTTCATGTCCAATACTAGTGTATTAAACATTATTTTACAATGAAACACGATGAGTCACGAAATATTAGAAACTTCAGGTTCATCTCCATTGCATATTGATGATATTAATACTCATTCTCAAGATATTTACACAGTAGAAGAGGGTTCAAATTTTAGTCCTGCTCAAACTAATGAACCTTACATTGGCCTTGAATTTGATGACTTGGATGAAGTTTACAATTTCTATAATTGTTACGCAAGGAAATCATGGTTTGGAATCAGGAAAAATTCTAGTAGCAAATCTAGAATTACAGGAGATTTGATACGAAAAAATTGCCTGTCATAAATCTGGCAAAAAAGTTATGTCTAATATAACTGAATCTTCTACAAATACAAGGCGGCGACGTGATACAAGGTCGGATGTGGAGTGGAGTTGGATGTCAGAAAAAATAAATATGGTAAATGGTTTGTTTCAGCATTTGTTAAAGAGCATAATCACGCATTGGACACACCAAGAAAAACAAGGAAGCATAGATCTCATCATAGATCACATAAAAGGATACTAGCAACAAAAGTGATGGAAGATTTACATCAATCTGGAATTGGGTCATCAAACATAGCCAAAGCATTAAATGCAAGTGTAGTAGGTACAAGTATAAGCTCTCAAAATGTTACAGATCATTTACGAAAACAGAGAAATAATCAGGTCGGCAGGGAAGGAGTTCTAGTTTTCCAATATCTACAATTACAACAAAGTCTACATGCACAATTTTTTTTCTATAGAGTTGGATGAAGATGGTTTTCTAAGATCAATATTTTGGGCTGATTCTAGATCGAGGAAAGATTATCTTACTTTTGGAGATGTACTTGTATTTGATGTGATTTATAAAACTAATACTCTTATGATGCCATTTGTGCCATTTACTGGTGTAAACCATCATAGACAATCAATTTTATTTGAATGTGCACTTTTGGCTGACGAAAAAGAGGAGACGTTTACTTGGATTTTTTAACAATGGTTAAAATGTATGTTTAACAAAACACCTCTTGTAATCATTACTGATATGGATCAAGTAATGTTCAACGCTATACAAGTAGTTTTCCCAAACATTCAACATCGATTTTGTTCATGGCACATACATAAACATCTTGTATAGAATGTTTATGAAATGAGAGCTTGTGATAGTGATTTTTCAAAAGATTACAAACATTGGTATAAGAGTAGAAGTATTGAAGCTATTGAGAGTGCATGGGTTGAATTGATTGAAAAATACTCTCTGGGGAATAACAAATGGCTTAGTAGAATGTGGAAGCGTAGATTTCATTGGGTTCCAACTTATCAGAAAGGTTTCTTTGTTGCAGGTATGACATCTACTGGTAGAAGTGAAGTATTAATGCATATTTTGATGGATTTGTTAATGCAAACACACATTTATTGGAGTTTATTAAACAATATGAAAAAGCACTCGAAGTTCGTCGCCATGCTGAAGAAATCGAAGATTTCAGAACAATGAATTCAAGAGCATGCTTAATTGGTAATACGACCATTGAAGAACAAGCAAGTAAATGCTATACGAAATCTATGTTTCAACTATTCCAAAGTGAGTTTAAAAGAATCTTAGACTGTTGGCATCAAAAAATTGATGCATATGGTTTGGTAAAAAAATATATAGTTGGTCTGTCTTTTGAGTTAAGAGAAAATTGGTATACAGTTGAATTTGTTGCTTCAGACCCTATCAGTGTAAGATGTGAATGCTCTTTATTTGAAATTGATGGCATTTTGTGCAGTCACTGTCTTCACATTTTATGCAAAAAAACAAATCACGACAATTCTATAATGTTATATTCTACGAAGATGGACTATCCAAGCAAGACATGTACTGACTTGTGGATCAACTGAGATGTCTACTACTAGTTCAGTTACATCGGTTATGAAGTGGAATCTGACTTGTCTCTTCAACAAGCTAGTGGAACTCAAAAGATTGAAGAGATTGATTTGGCCGGATCGCAAAACGTGCAAGAAAATGAGAAAAATCAGAGTCATGTCAACAAACAAAGCGGATTAATAATTCATGATCCGATCACAATTTGTACAAAAGGTTGGCCAAAGTTTGCTTCTCGGATTCAATCAGGAATAGAGATATCAAAAGTTAAAAATAAAAAAAGAACATGTGATGCATGTGGAGAAAAAGGACACTATTCAACAACTTGTCCCAAAAAACTAAAGGTACGTGCCATTATTTAAAATTTCTATTTTATAACTTAGTCTATTCAACAACGTATCTTTTATTTAACAGGGTAAAGTTGAAGAGTAGAGACTGCAATAAGAAGCTACATGTTTTCAGCTCTACATCAGATGAGGTACATGTTTTCAGCTCTACATCAGATGAGCTACATGTTTTCAACGTGTCTTTTATTGCCCAATTAAACTGGAGATAATCAATTAAGCTTTCTCATCTCTTTCAGCACTACGTGGTTTCAGCTCTACATCAGATGATCTTTAAGATTTATTGTTCCAGCATTTGTATAGCTTTATTGCATAGCTTTATTGTTCCAACCATGAAGAGTTGCTAATGCCCTTAAATGCAGCACTCTGCCCGCGTATAAAATTCCCAGAATTTGTACAAAAAATCATGCGGGTCATGAATTTGTAATCTCTGGCGGGTTCGCCGGCGCCCGGCGAACCCGCCGTTGCGGTGCGGGCAGACCGTCGGCTGCTCTGTCGCCGGTGGAGCCACTAATGGAGCGGCGGACTCATTAAGGGCACGGAAGATTTACGCTGCGGGATCACCACTACCGGTGGGCATTCTCCGGCGAACCCGCCATTGCGGTGCAGTCAGTCAATCGACTGCTCTGTCGGCGGTGCAGGGCGGGTAGACCGCCGTCAGCTTTGTCTTCGGCGGAGGCGTTAATCGAGCGGCGAAGACATTAAAACAGCGGCGGAAGAGAAACAGTCATTCGCGGATTTTATAAGATCACGGGAATCGCGGATATAATAAATAACGCGTTAAGCGTATAAACAGCGGTCCCATATATATATATATATATATATATATATATATATATATATATATATATATATATATATATATATATATATATAGATAATAAATTTTATTTTTAATTATTATTTATATATATATATAGATAATAAATTTTATTTTTTATTATTTTTGTTAGTACGAAAAATCGGAAGCCACATGATGATAGCTGTGTGTCAGTAACGTCAAGTTGTTGCAATAGAAGAAAAACAATGTTGCAGCTTTATTTTTTCTGACTTTCCCTTAAGGGTTACTGAAAATCGGGTTGTTGAAACAACTTAAAAAGTTGTTGCAACTTTATTTTTTTTGTCTACCGCTTGAAGAGAGGCGCTGAGTAGCAGCTCAACACCGGTTCACCTGAACCGGCGCATGTTTTCCTCTGCTGGTAATTAAGCCTAATAAGTGGGCCGCATATAGCCTTAAGTCCTTCCTTTTCTAATTATTTCCTTAAATCAACCTAATTAAACTGGCTCCAATATAATTTTCTTTCTCCCCAAATCAGCACAGGATGGAAACATATCCCACGTGCTATCTAGGGATGCGAGAGAGGGGAGATTACGCGAGCAGTAAGGGCAGCAGGCGAGCGGCGACACCGACGAGCAGCACCTACGAGTAAAGAAGAAACTCTCGGAGGAGAACAGGCGACTCCACATCTGGTTGAAGGCAGGAGGCAGCTCCGATGAACTGCGGCGAAACAGGGGAACATTAACTTTCGACGAGCGGTGAGGGCGGCAGTAGCTTTTAGTCAAAGAATTGAAGGCTCCTGAAGGTATATTTCATAAACCTACATCAATTGAGGAGATCAACTTTGGAAAAAAATTTACATTTCCTATAGCTCCGTTTTTGCTTGGTCTAGGTCATGTCATCGAAAAGAAAAGAGAAAGGGGAAGGAGATGGCCTGTAAGAACGTCAAATTGAAAGGCATGATATCGATCCAAAAATCTAAAATCTAAAATCCATCCCCTTCATCTTTGAAAGGGGGTTCAAAATAGAAAAAAGGGCGTGGAGTATTACTTATGCTGACCAAATCAAAGCACTCCATGGGGAGTTGTTCTGCCACCCGCGGAGTGAGGTCATCCTACCTTTGGTGTATGAGTTCTACGCGAATGTTAAAAGCACGGAGGGGGAGAAGGTGTTTATAAGAGGTATCGAAGTGGAGTTCTCTACATAAAGGATATGTGACATGTTCCATTTGGGTGACCAAGATCAAGCAGAAAACTTTGAAGGCAGCTTGTCTAACTCGGGAGGCGAAAGTGTGGCTTCCTTTTATTAACGCGAATATTATGTCCACCCGTCATCTAATCAGTGTAACTTTAGACTAGGTGGCCCTTATCTACTGCATCATAAGGGGAATATGGTTCGATATGGGAAAAATCACTGTTGTGCAACTAGGGCAGAAGATTAAGGAGGAAAACGCGCGACAACTTTGGTTCCCCACCATGATTACAGAATTACGCCGCATTGCGGGGGTGGTTGAAGGAGAAGAGGACCTGGTTACACAAGTGAAACGCCACATCACCGAGACGATTGTAAAAGTGAACAAGGTGGTTGCGGGATTCCCGGAAAAGCGGGAAGGGTTGAAATTAAAGAATGTTGAACAGTCCACAAGGCCGCCGGTGGCCGACCCCAAACATATTGACATACCAGTGGCGGATAGTGGTACTGATCATGATATCTTGATGGAGAATATTGAGTACATGAAGGACTACCAGAGTAGCCAGCATCTGTACTTCGATTCGAAGCGGGATTATATATAAGATAACCCGGTCAAGTTGACGCAGAAGACAAAGATTCCAGTACAAGAGCCGGCCTACAGGATGTCGGCCCAATTTGATGACGAGGACTACCTACTGACTTCTGACCAGTCCGAAGTTGATCTGACGGTGGTTGCTGCAGCTGAGAAAGAGGACGAAACGAAAGAGGGGCTGGGAGTGAGGACGAGTAGTAGTATCATCTATCCAGTTCCTTTTTTGTGTGTTTATATTTACATGGCAGGGTTGATTATCTTTGGTTTGTTAAACGGTGAAGGTGACATTCTGTGATGATTTCTTTTGTGATGCACTTCTTTTATGTTTGTGAGCATTACTTTTATTATGGTTATTGTGCTGCACTATTTTGATTCATGCCTAGTAACTCATCTGCAATTATCTTTTGTGTGATGATATGTGTCATGATACTCCTTTGTATGATATTATGTGCTGCTATTGTTTATCCTATGATATTTACAGTTATTTGGATTTAACGTTTTGGAATGTTATTAGGATTGAGACATACAATGTTATTTATGATAATTATTCTGAGCTTTTGTTACGTTCGGTGGCTTTTGAAGATAATCATGAAAACAGACAAAAATACATCTCATGCTCAAATCTCTGTATATTTTGAAGATGTAAGTTATGCATGTTACAACTTACAACAAATGGATAGGAGTGATGAGGGTCACCTAATAAAAGGAGTAATTTGGGTACATCAACGAGAAGTAATGGACAACCGCTCTGACATATCAATTTCAGTGGAGTTATTTAAATTTCAGTTTCTTTTTCCCTTATAATTATGTGCTTATTAGTAAAAATATTTTAAAGTATTTTCATGATTAAAGAGGTATCTTTGTTAGGGACTAGCAAAAACATAAGTATAGGTGTTGAAACCCAAAATTCGGTATCTGTGCAGTTCACCCTTGGGGAAGGGATGATCGCGCACTTACTTCCCTACTGCGAGCTAAACAACAAAGGAAAAAGAACAAGGGACGGACCCAAGGGCCCGGCGCGGAGGTCCCACCACACACCCGGAAGATCTTATAGCGATTCCACTCTCTAGCCAAATGTGGAGCTAAGGATACCTCAGAAAGCGCAAAAAGACCCCACACAAGTGAGCATGCCTTCTATGGTACCCCCTTGGGTCTATTTATAGATTTCTGAAAACGGTCTGCAAATAGGCAGCCTCCGCTGTTTTGAACAGCTATGTGCAGCCCGGTTGGGTCTGCCAACAGCGTAACTCCGCTGTTCTGGGAAGCCATTTGCACCCCCTACAAGGGAATCCAGATAATTTTACCTCTGGACCATTATGGCGCTGAGTGGAGAAGCATCACTCAACGCCAAGGGCTGCGGCGTTGAGTGGAGAAGTATCACACAACGCCAAGAACTGCGACGTAGAATGGAGAAGCATCACTCAACACCAAGGGCCAAGGACTAGGGCGTTGAGTGGAAAAGCATCACTCAACGCCAATTCTGAGGGCCTCCCGCCTATTCATTCCACTTGCTTGACCCGCTTAACTTAAAGCTCACTCGAACCTGGATGCCAGACCCTTGGATCCCACTCGGCGAGTGCCGAGGAACAGAGGGTCGCCTCGCCCTTCCACAGGGCGGATGCGACCGGGCCCGCGCAGCTCGCCTTCCAACTCTAGACGAGCACGAGCCGAGCTGCTGTGGCTCGCCTGCCCTTCACGGAGGCGAGCCGGCGACAAGGTCGCCTAGGCAGGCGCGGGTTGGGTCTGGCTTGCACGGCTCGCTCGCCTACCATTGGCGAAAGCGAGCTGTCCATCTGGGCTCGCCCGCCTACTTCTAATGCGGGCCGGTCGCCCTGACTCGCCCGCCTACTTCTAATTGGGTGAGGAATGAGTTTTTATTAAATAATAACAATTGTTGATCTTAATTACCGATATAATTAATGAATAAATTATTCAAGATTATTTGGTGATTATTGTTTGGTAGGATAGTCAATCCTAAGAGTTCAGATTTTTAATTTGTAGTAAGATATGTTAAAGCTATCTTAAGTATTTCTTTTATACACATTATTTATTAAAAGAGTTTACATCCTAACACCATATTGTTACGGACAGCGTATTATGTTATGGGTTGTTATGAGAAGTTATGGGGTCTCGAGCATCGAGAGCTCTTTTATCCTTATTATTATGTTTGTCTTATTAGAGTCATCTTGTAGCCTATATAAAGGCATGGGTATTGTATGTTTGAAGGCATGAAATAATTTTCTAGTTTCTTTGTCCCCTTGTGTAAGATATTAGTGGCTCTCTCCTCAAACGAGCAACCACGCCTAGGCAGCCGCGGTTCCGGCTCCACGGTATCCTCCACCATCATCTTCTCTGCCTCTGGCCACCACCGAGTTAGGACCGTAACAACTTGGTATCAGAGCCCTCGGTCTTCTTCCGCGACGCCATTACACTCTCTCTCTCCTTTCTCACGCCGTCATCCTCCTTGCCAAGTCTCCTAAAAGCTCCCATTCTTCTCAATCATCTCATTCAACTTCACTGCATGCGCTTTCCTTGCCGCTGCAACTGTTCTTCTTCCCTCGAAACATTCCACCTCCCTCGAAACCCTCCTCTGCTGGCTGCAGCAGCTCCGACGCCAACATCACTCACCCTCCGCGTCTTCCACCTTCCACGGTACCTTACAGCTTCATCAAACCTGGCCGAGCCTCTCGGCACCGCCAACGGTGCGTACCGCCAACACCACACCTGCTCCAATTCTGACGACAAGCCTTGCGGGACAGGTCCTCCCCAAGCGACACTCCAGCAGCAACACCACTCTAGAACAACACCTCCGGCTTCCGCTGCAGCTGCACGCGTCGGCTTCCAGAACGCACCTTCGCCGCTACGCACCTCTCCACCCCGGACTGCTCCAAGTCCCGGCGAGCCCTGCTCTCTCGAGCCGCACGCCCTCCGCCTCTTTGTCGTCCGTTGAAGCAATCCTGAGCAGCACGGGCCCACCTCCATCGAACCGCCCGTATCCTTTTCTGCTTCAATTTCCGGCTTTATTTCTTCCACCTGCCCCGTTCCATTTTCATGATTTTAATCCCTACTGGCTACAGCTGTCACTGTTTAGAGCCCTTCCACATTAATTAGCAGTGGGTCCCACTCCCTCGCCACACCAGCAACCCCACTGTAGTTTTAAAAAACCGTCATCGCCGGCCCTCCAAGCCACAAATTATTATTTCCAGTGGGCTCATCTCCTTCGGTGCCAATATTGGGCGTCACCGTGGCTCCCGTGGTCACTCTCGGTCTTCCGACTCGATGCGATCCCACTGGCTGGCCACCCGTTCTTCTTCTCGCTCCTCCACTCACACTATGGGTGACTCATCTGAGCAACTCAATCAAAATATGACCATGCTCCAGGCCGTCATGGCGCAACAAGCTGCGCACACTGCTCTCGAGGATCGTCAACAAGAGGCCATTATAGCGCTCTCCAAGCGCATCGATGAATTGTCTACCGCTCCGACACACGATCATGTCAGCAACAGTCAGGCACAACCACTTCTCTGCACTGCCCCTCCACCCCTGACCGTCCACGAGCCGCCGCCACCAGTCCTCGTGCAACCCGACGCAACGATTGTACCACGCTATACCAGATTGGAATTTCCAACCTATGATGAGAAAAGCGATCCTTTGAGTTGGCTCACCAAATGTGAGCAATTCTTCGGCCACCAGCAGACTTCGGCGGCTGTTCGGATCCATCTAGCATCTTTCCATATGCTCGACGTCGTTGTTTTATGGGCTTCTCGACTTCTCACCGACAGGCCGAATCTGATTTGGGACGACTTCAAGCGACTCTGCAACTTGCATTTCAGACCTCCTATCCACAGTAACTCCCTCGACGAACTCACATCTCTTGGCCAAACCGGTATCGTGGACGAGTACCTGGAACAATTTCAGCTTCTATTAGTGCATGTCCCTCTTTCACCGAACATGCAGGTCGACATTTTCATCGCTGGACTTCGCGAGCGACTGCGACTGGATGTTGAGTTTGAGGCCCCTCCAGACTTAGTGACTGCTATGAGTTTGGCCCGGCTCTGCGATCGTCGCCTCCAACTAGAACATGATGCCTACCCGCCTCCCACCAACATCGTTCCACAGGGCCGTAGCGAGGGACCACCAACTCCACCGATCCGTTGTTTATCTCGTGCTGATATGCTACAACGACGTGCCCAAGGACTATGATTTAATTGCGACGAGCAGTACACTCGCGGCCACAGGTGCACTCGGCTCTTCTACCTACATGTCGAGGACTCTGACGACGACGACATCGGATAGAGTTTGCGGGCAAACTCTTTTTGGGGGACGGATGAGATGTTACGGACTGCGTATTATGTTATGGGTTGTTATGAGAAGTTATGTGGTCTTGGGCACTGAGCCATTTTATCCTTATTATTTTGTTTGTCTTATTAGAGTCATCTTGTAGCCTACATAAAGTCATGGGTATTGTACGTTTGAAGGCATGAAATGAAGTTCTAGTTTCTTTGTCCCCTTGTGTGAGATATTGGTGGCTTTCTCCTCCAATGAGCAACCCCGCCTAGGTAGCCGCGGTTTCGGCTCCACGGTATACTTCACCATAATCTTCATCACCTCCGACCACCATCGAGTTAGGACCGTAACACATTTTATTGACTTCTAAAAATAATGATGGAAGGGTGAGCAAGAACCGAGTCGAAGATGTAAGCAAAAGCGTTGAGATTGTTAGCTAACTTGTAAGAATGATTAAGGCTTTCCTTTGATCATTTCGTGCTTTATTGTCTATATTTGTGTGTGATCATCTCTTATCCTTTGAGCTTGTTTGATAAAAAAAAATGTGTCATAGTGATATGTGGCTTAAGTATGTGTACACCTACTTAAAATGCTCTCAACTATGAACAAAAGAAAATAATAGATGTCATATAAAAAAGGATAAAAATCATAGTGATATGTGACTTAAGTATGTGTACAGCTACTTGAAATGATCCCAACAATAAGCTTACAAAAAAAATGAATGAAATAATGATTGAGAAATAAATCTCATAGTGTGGAGAATTATTAAGAATATTAACTAGGGAAATACCTTTCACTATCTAAATTTATTTTTAACTAGGTCTCGCGATCTCAAGGTCGAGAAAGTATCGAGATTTCCCAGCTCTTTTGTTTGAAAAATAGAGCTCATCTGATGTTTGATCATTTGTATTCCCTTTGAGTCACTGCATGTGATTAGGATGTTGTCGACATACACCAAGAGGAGAACAGTGCATGTTGTGTGATGTTGAGTAAACAGAGAGAAATCTGTCGAGCTCCAAGTAAAACCAACCTCTCGCACAGCCCTACTGAATTTGTCAAACCATGCCCGGGGGACTGCTTGAGACCATAAATGGATTTTTTGAGGTGACAAACACTGGACTCCCCCGTGATCTCAAACCCCGGAGGTTGTTGCATGTAAACTGTTTCTTGCAGATCGTCATTTAGAAAGACATTCTTGATATTTAGTTGACGTAAGAGTCATTGGCGATGCACAACCACTGAAAGGAGAACACAAACTGTGTTAAGCTTAGCCACGAGAGAGAATGTTTCTTTATAGTCGAGATCTTGTTGTTGAGTAAATCCACAAGCCACAAGCCTGGTTTTAAGACGGACAATTGTCCTGTCAGTAGCATGCCTGATGACAAATACTCATTTACAACCAACAGTAGTCTATCCTGGAGGAAGAAGAATCAGATCCCACGTCCAGTAAGCCCAGAGGTCTGTCATTTCTTCGTCTATGGCTGCCCGCCAGCCTGGGTGTTGGAGAGTTTCCTGTAGAGAGTTAGGGATAAAAACAGAAGATAAGGAAGTAGCAAAGGTGTGAAACGTCAGGGGCAGGCGATGTAAGGACACATAATTCGCCATAGGATACGTGGTGGAGGTCGGTGTCGGATCAGCAGGTCGCAGAGTGTTAGAGGTTGAAGCCGACTACATTAGGACGGCGGAGCGAGGAGGGCAACGAGTATAGACACGAATAAGAGGGGGTTTTGGAAGAACGGGAGCCGTATCAGGTAGAAGTGGTGGTGGAGGAGAGGTAACAGGGGTGACAGGTCTTGGCAAAGACTGGGGTGGAAGAGGTGGGTTTGGAGCGTTGAAGTATGGTTGATTTTCCCGAAAAGTAACGTCAACAGAGATGATCACCTTGCGTGTAGTAGGAGAATAGGAAACATAGCCTTTCTGGGTACGGGAATATTCGACAAACATGTGTTTAGTTGCCCAGAGATCCAACATGTCCGAAGGCGGACCAAGTGAATGAACATAGTAAGTATAATCAAAGATGTGAGGCGTGAGAGAGAACATCGAAGTAGACGGGAAGAGGAGATTAAACGGAGTCGCATTTTAGAGAACGGGGGAAGGGAGACGGTTAATGAGATAGAATGCTGTCGAAAGAGCAAAGTTCCAATATACCTTGGGGACCTGCATTTGAATCATGAGTGAGCGAGCAACATCAAGGAGACGTCTATTTTTTCGTTTGGCGATACCGTTTTGTTGCGGAGTATAGGCACGTGAAGTCTGGTGAATAATTCCTAATTCAGAGCAGATAGTGGCAAACTCATGACTAGTGTATTCGCGAGCATTATCAGTTTGAAGAGTTTTGATTTTTTCAGAAGACTGTGTGAGTTTCAAGAACAAAAGCCCTGAACACACAGGAAAACTTGGAGCGATCACGTAGTAAGTATAACCATGTCGTCCAAGAGTAGTCATTAATAAAGGGAACAAAGTAACGATAGCCAGATATACTAGGAATTTTGTATAGACCCCCAAACATCAGAGTGCACTAAAATAAAAGGAGCGGAGCTACGTGTACAATTAGGAGGAAAAGATGAACGATGATGTTTTCCCAAAATACATGAATCACACGTAAAAGGCGGAAGAGAAATATCAGGAAGGGCATTCTTGAGGACCGGTAGGGGAGCAAGCCAATCAATGGAGGAGACAGATGAGAGGATGGTAGGAGAAACATCGAGAAGGTAAAGCCCGTTTTGCAGTTGTCATTTACCAATGATACTCTGCGTCCGTCGATCCTGCATCAAAAAATAAGTAGAGGTGAATGTGATAGGACAATTTAAATCGGCAGTGAGGCGACTAACAAAAAGCAGGTTAAACGGGGAGCTCGGGACATGAAGAGCCGAGCGGAGAGATATAAAGGAAGTCAGGGGAATATCAGTAGAACCAGAGACAGGAACGGTAGCGTCATTGGCCACAAACTTAGGATATGAAGAATCCAAGTATTGCGGTGGCTTCAGGGAGGTGATATGGTGAGTGGCACCTGAATCCACTATCCAGAGTGGACCAGTGGATAGACAAGCGATAAATTCACTAGAAACGGAAGCAACGGAGGCGGGAGGCTGACTGAGAATCCCGTGAAGTTGTTGGAGCTACAGGCGGGCTTCATCAAGATCAGCATGAGTGGCAGAGAGACTGGCGGCAGCCACAGAAATAGTCAGACGTGGAGGAAGACCGTGTTTGCGGTAGCAGGTCGCCTCAAGGTGTCTGTCCTTTCCGCAGAAAGAACACTTAGGCCACGACCGGCCAAAATGATCCCTTCCCCGAGAGCCTGAACGTCAATCATGAGTAGGAGGAAGAGGTAGTAATGGCGCAGATGAGTGTTGGAGAAGGGTCAGGGAGGGAGGTCCAGTAGTATCAGGAGGCGGTGAGACTTTGAGCAGCATGGAACACACATCAGAGAACGAGGGGGTCACAGCAGACGAGAGGATCTGAGCCCAAACACTCTGAAGATGAGGCGGGACCCGAGCCATCATCATGACAATACCGACTGCTTCCTTTTGAACGTGCTGGGCAGCGAGGTCCAAAGTCGGGGGTTGATGTTGAATCCAGGCTTCAACCAGTGTCTTGGACTGAGCAACAAATGAGGTTATGTCAGTTGCACCGCAAGTGTCAAGAGTCTGAAAACCAGTAATGATGTCATACAGATGCTGGAGACTATCCTTGACGGAGTAAAGAGATTGAAGCTCATCCCGCATGCTTTCGCTGTCTCATGATACATGGTCATGCGGTAAGGTTCACCATAGAGAGAGTTGAGAAGCCATGTTTGAACGGGCTCATCGTTGCGAAGCCAATCATCAGTAGGGACAGCGGGAACATTCTGTGTTAAGTAATGCAGAAATCCTTTGGATTGAAGAACCTGACGAACCAAATGCACTCACTCAACAAAGTTTTTCCTCTCTATCAGAGAGATAGTAGTGATGAGTAACTTATCACAGAGTTCAGGAACAGGAGTAGCCCCCGCCGTATAAGAAGAGGTAGCAGTATAAGTGTCCATGAGCAAGAAGGCAACCAGTTACACAGGACGGCTAGCCGGTCAAGGCGAACAAACCGCACGACTAACCAGGCGGGTACACCCGGCGGGAAGGCGGCAGGCAATGCGGTCAGAGAACGGCGACCACAAAAGGCTGAGCGAGCAAACAGCGCGAGTAGATAGACCGCGCGAGTAGATAGATAAGCCGAGAAGAGGCACGCAGCGGGCAGACCGCGCGACAAGAGTAGGCCGACAAGGTCAGTCCGCGCGACAAGAAGACACCGCGCGACAAGAGAAGTCCGCGCGACAAGAGCAGGACGACAAGAGCAGTCCGCGCGATAGCACAACCGACAGAGGCTGGTGAACGGTGACTAAGATTGGGCAGTAAAAGCAAGCAGCGGCTAGAAGAGAAGAGGGCGCAGCGGTTAGAGGAGAAGAGGTTGGCGAACAGCAAGGAGGCCGAGCAGCTAGAGCAAGTTGCGGACAAGCGGCTAGGAAAAAAAAGAGGCGCAGCGGTTAGAGGAGAAGAGGTCGCAGCGGCTAGAGGATAAGAGGTCGGTGAACATCAGCAAAAGGCCGGGCAGTAAGAGCAAGCAACGGGCAGACCGTGCGAATAGCAGAGAAGAGCAGAGAAGAGCAAATAAGAGGCACATAGCGGGCAGAATAGATAACCCACGCGATGAACAGGAAGAAAACCGCGCGAGTAAGAAGACAACCCGCCGCAATTAGGAGGCATAACCCGTACGATCAAGAAGAAGAAACCCCAACGGACTCAACAAACTAGATTGCGGGAGGGAAGGGAGGTGGGTCCCAGCAGCAAAGGCTATAAAGGACCGGAAAGACACGAGAATCGGGAGGAGAGAAGAGAGGAATTCATCGAGGACCGAGCGGATCGAAAAAAATCTATCCGGCAAGGAGGCAGCTCGCCGAGCTTGCAGAAAAAGAAACTCGTCGAGTACCTAGCGGATAGAGAAGTTCTAACCGGCAAGAAGGAAATCACAGAGCCCGCGGAAAGAAGAAAAGAGGAGACCGCCCAAGGGGTGGCGGTTAAGAAAGCGGAGACCGTCCAAAGAGGACCAGTGGCACTGATACCATGCAGAGAAGAGAGCGCGATCAATGAAGGAAAACCGGTAAACATTGTATATCCTTGTTCTGTAGTAAATACAATGAATGAGTACATATATATATGAGGGAGAAGGAGAGAGGAGTCTCATATAAATGGTGTGGAACTAATACAACAAGAGAAAAAGAAACACTAAATGGGTCATTAGGTGGGGCCTTTACAATGTCTTTTCAAACAAAATTTATATTTAATCTATGTTTGATTAATTATGTCATTTTCCAATGTTATTTTGCTGGAAATGCCGAAGAATTAACCCGGAGAAGTGAAGCTGGACTTATATTTTTGGCCTGGGGGAGCTGTTGCAACAACCTATTTTAGTTGTTGCAACAAGTCGCGTCCGAATTCAAATTTAAAAATTTAAAATCTACTGTATTTTCAAAAATAGGAGGCATCCTTTCCAAAGGGGCCGACGTTTTTAAAGGGGGATTTCTTGCAGAAAAGGAACATTAACAAATCCTTAGAGAAAGGGAAAAATCGACTATCATCAAGAAGGCTAGGGTTTGAGCGCACCGGCGAGAAGAAAAACAACTTTTGAGTGAGAACCGAGAAAAAATTCATGTAGCGTTTAAACTTTTATCATCATGTCTAGTAAGATCTTTCTTATTGTGCGGTGTGTTTCTACCATCGCTATGAACTCATTTCTCTAATCTTGTATTACGAGAGTATTATGTTGTGTGTGATGATGTTGTTCTTAATTTCCTTTATGAATGTTTGAAAATTAATCTTTATTGAATTTATGATCTTTATTTTGAAACTTTTGGCCGAGGTTTCACTTTTTACCGCGCTTCATAATTCGAGAGATGAGTTGCGTAAGTGCATCATAGATTCGATATAGCATTTAAGGGAAAAAGAAATTTCCTTTTGTGCTAGCAACATTGGTTTTTAATCTTTATGTGGTTCTTCATTTTACTTGAGTTAGAGATGACAAGAGAAATAAAGTATTGATAATTTCTGATATTGAGAGATACTGATTTCTGCTTAAAATTCATTGCAAGATATTTGGTCACATATTTTCATAAAGTATCATTTAAAAGATTCATCACACTAGACATAAAAAAATCACGATATAAGATTGTTTCGCAAAACTGATAAAAAAAAATTTCTCTAAGGAATCGTTGTTTTATTTGATTATAAGTTTTCATTTGTAGTTTTTAATAATTAAAATCATCGTATTTGATTTGCTTGGATTTATAGAAAAGGTTAAGTATTTGCGAGCGCTAAATTAATCACTTCTCCATGAGACAATCTTTACTTAGTTTATATTACTTGATCTGACACGATCTTTATTTATTTTATTGCATGATGTATATGTGTCAAAGCTCCAACGTCAGTTACCATATTATATTAGTATTATGTTGTCTCGAGTCTTTATTATGTTGAGTATTTATTATGAGTTAGGTTAGAATATTTTAGGTATTTTAATATTTATGAACATTTTGATGTATTTACAAGTACGCCCCTTGGTCTTGTTATAAATATAGACCCCTGATCTTGTATAAAGGTATCAATTAAGAAATGAAATGAAAGTTCTTCTAACTCTCAATTCTTGGGTCTCCTCTCTTCATCTTCAAGGTTCTTCTCTCCTCACTCCTCCCTTCTAGGGTTTCGTCCTCTCTCATCTCCTCCACTATTTCTAAGGCTGAATAACCATATATCCTCGACTCCAACTCCCTCCCGCAGTCATCCGACAAACAACCCAAAAGACACCTAACACATCAGTTATCACCACACTCACATTAGAAATAATCAAAATATGTGGAAAGATAATATAGGTTTGTAGACAAGAATGATGACAAAGAAATACTTCCTCGTGAACTTTTTCCTAAGGGTAAAGGTAATTGATAAGCATTGGGACTTAAAATTGATGTCAGGGAATTTAAGGGAAAATTGAAAGAAGAATAATTTTTGGAATGGATAGAAATGATAGATTTTTTTATATGGAAACTAGTTTTTTAGTATAAAAAACATTTGCTAGACTTAAACTACCATGGTATGCACTAACTCAGTGAAAATTACTTGAATCGCATTGAATTAGTCGAGGCAAAAGAAAATTTCAATAATGAGACGTAAAAGAAAACTTCATGGAAATGTTGATGCAATTCTGTGCACTGTCCTCAAACAGACTTTTAAGAGGCTACAAATTTGAGGCAAGGGGCATAACATTTGGTAAAGGACCTATAAATAATCTAGAAAGGAGAATTGGTGATTGTGATTATGTTAATAAGCATCCTTTAATTTATCAACAAGACAATATATTATAAACCTAACATTTCATTTTAGGTTAATCATTTTGATAAAGTCAAGTACTATTAATATTAAATCAAAAGTCAAGTACTCTGACTATCACATCAGTAGTTGAAGCAGCTTTTGTTCAGAGCATTTCAAAGGTATGTTTCAAAGTATGACGGTGAAAGTCTAGTTTGCAAGTCGTGGAATTCTATGAACAACCAAAAAGGGTTTGTGATAGGCTTGGCAATGAGTACGGTTAAGTAAACAATGACAAGTTACTCGTCAGCACATGAGAAAGATCTTCTCCATAAGTGATTTTTGACTCTCGAAAGATTTGTTACCATGATAGATGTGATTCAGATTTTTTGGTTGTGAACTACCTACAGCACACAATTTTTTCGGTAGGCTTAGAAAGTCTTCCCGACTTAGCCTTATGATTAGCTACTCCAACTAGTGGAGTACAAAATTTCCATGGAAGAACTTACTATAACTAATTGGATTATTCCATTCATTATATAAAGAGAATTTTTTCTAGTTCGAGAAACAAGTCAGTCTTTGTTCAATCTCTACTTCTATGAGTTTCTAGTGTACCACGTTTAAGGGGGTTTAGGGTCTGTCACATCAATGAATCATTCGGTCTTTTTGTATTCGGTTTTTTCTTTTTGCTTCAATCGGTGGAAAATATTTTTTTTCTTTTTTTCACTCATTTTACCTTGCCTTTTCAGTGCTTCCTAATCTCTGGCGGTATCTTCATCTCTGGTCTACTATCTGACCTCTGAAAGCACGCCAGAACCACTACTCATTTCTAAAATAATCATGTCCACTAAGTTCTGTATCTGTACATTTTGTGTGGTTTGCTTATGCTCCTTCAAACAAATCTGTATCGAATCTCCCCAAAGTCTTTGAAAAGAAAACTTGAATCCTCTTTTGTGAGGCTTTCAAGCATATGATGTACCCTTCCAAAAATTGTTGGAAGGTAGTGAGAACAACCCTTATTACGGCAAGGGCCTAGATCTTTAGTGAATCGGACTTTTGTCGCTTAAGAATAACATAACCATAACTGAGATTGTGCTGAGATTTGAACTCAATAATTAACATAGGTAATCAATCCAATCGGTGGGTTTGAGGAAAATACTTGGGATTCCTCTTCCGTTTCTAGCCCACTCAAGATCTATAGTTGCTTGGTTTGGGGGCAGAAATGCCAGACTTTTCATTTACTCTACCATATGTTGAGAAAGAGTTTGCTTCATTTCCGTAACAGAGTCATAACTAGCATAAATCGGCTCTCCAACTCGTCTTTCTTTTGCTCCATTCCCAAGCTACTCAAGAGGTTCGGTCAAGGAGTCGTGGTCTGACTAGCACTAAAAATTTGTATTCTAGCAAAGGACATAGTTGGGCTTTAGTGAAGGAAGTGCTTGTCACTAATACCAAAGACGAGTTGAGGTAATGTTCTTGAAAAGTGGTCAGGTTTGAGATAATCGTATCCGTGATAAAGGATCCCAAAGTTGGTTTCAAGCCTGCTGCATCTTTAGTGAAGTATTCTCAATCTCTCTTCGTGGGCACTTAGGTTGGCTAGTCTTTTGGTCGAGTTTCCCTTTGATGTTCCTTTGTTTATTGTTGAGAAACCTTAAAGCTTGTATGTATTGCTTGTGCATGCAAATACAAGGAGAGAATACAAATATATAGGAGGAAGAGAGAGAAAAAAAATCCTTTGTGAGGAGAATACAAAGATGTGGGACTAAAGAGGAGAGAACAAAACATGGGCCCAAAACATGGGCCTAAGACATGGGCTATTCTAACACTCCCCCGCAAGCTGGAGCGTACAAATCGTATGCACCAAGCTTGGACAAGCATTGATAGAAGAGTGTCTTGGGAAGAGCCTTTGTGAGGACATCCGCAACTTGTTCCATCCCTGGGACATGCTTTAGATTGAGCTTCTTCATTTGAACTTTTTCCCGAGTGAAGTGACAATCGACTTCAATGTGCTTTGTTCTTTCGTGGAAGACTGGGTTCTTGGCGATATGTATAGCCGCTTGACTGTCGCAAAGGAGAAAAGTCAGAGAAGGTAATTTTACACCCAGATCAGCGAGAGTCGAGACTCGAGCTCAAGCCACGTCGAGTTTCGAAACCAACGAGATCGTTTCGATTCGCTCTGGTATTCTGCCTCAGCCGACTGATCGAGCAACGACCGAGCTTTTTCTCGAGCTCGCTTCGTTTTTTCGATGTAGCCGGCTCAACCAAACCCCTGATCCTCTCAAACGTCAGTGTGTCAAAACAAACTATGTAACCAAATGTCCTCCAAAGTAGATAGCGCCGGTCATCAAGAGAACCAGCATAATCAGCATCTGAGTATGCCACAAAAGTTAGAGCAGAAGAAGAGGTCTGGTAAACAAGTCCTTGACCAGGAGCTGTTTTAAGATACCTGAGAATACGTTCAACAGCCTGAAGATGAGATCTTCGAGGAGAGTGCATGTATCGACTGACAAGACCAACAGCAAAAGAAATATCTGGTCTGGTAACCGTGAGATAGATCAATTTTCCAACGAGTAGACGATAATATTCAGGATTCTGGAGAAGTAGATCCGAGCCAGATGCCTAGGCGCACAACTTGTGGTTTACATCCATAGAGGTATCACTTGGCTTACATCCTGAATATCCAGCATCATGAAGAAGGTCAAGACAGTACTTCTGTTGAGATAAAGTAAGCCCATCCGGTCGTCTGGCAACCTCAAGACCCAAAAAATATCTTAGAGGTCCCAGATCCTTAGTCTGAAAGACGGAGTTTAGATGTACTTTGACTGCCTGTATCCCAGGTGAGTCATCTCCTGTAATGATGATTTCGTCAACATAAACTAGCAGAAGAACCGTCCCTGTTGGTCGGTGACGAGTAAACAGCGAGAAGTCGACCGAGCTTCGAGTAAAACCGATATCACGGGGGACTTTACTGAATTTGTCAAACCATGCCCGTGGAGAATGTTTGAGACCATAGAGAGCCTTTAGAAGGCGACAGACATGAGACTCCCCTGTGGTCTCAAACCCGGGTGGTTGTTGCATGTAGACCGTCTCTTGGAGATCCTCATTCAAGAAAGCATTCTTGATATCCAGCTGAAAGAGGGATCATTGGCGATTTACAGCGACAGAGATGAGGACACGAACGGTATTGAGCTTGCCGACCGGAGAGAAGGTTTCCTCATAGTCGAGTCTCTGTTGCTGGGTGAAACCACGAGCCACGAGACGAGCTTTTAAACGGCCAATGGTCCCATCAGCAGCATGTTTGATGACAAAGACCCACTTACACCCAACCGGTTGCTGACCCGGAGGAAGGGGCACGACGGTCCAAGTCTGGTTAGCCCAGAGAGCAGACATTTCTTCCTCCATGGCGGCCCGCCAGCCTTGATGTGCAAGCGCCTCCTGCACAGAGTTAGGAACAGCAACCGAAGAGAGAGGTAGCAAATGTGCGCAGAAGGGGAGAGAGGCGATGAAGAAAGACGTAATTCGCCAGAGGATGAGCAGTGGAAGGCGGTACCTGATCAGCAGGACGCGGAGTATCCGTGGTAGAGGGTGTCTCCAAAGGGGCATCAGAACGGGGAGGGCGACGAGTGTAGACACGGACAACGGGAGGTTTGGAGGGAGCAGGAGCCGGTGCAGGAGAGATAGGCGAAGGTGGTGGAGTAGCGGGAATAACTGGGCGTGGGATGGAAGGCGGGAGAGGAGTTGGGGGTGGAGAAGCAGGTAAAGGAGCAGGAAAAAAAGGTTGTTCTTCCCGCAAGGTAACGTCAGCAGAAACGGAGATCTTTCAAGTAGCTGGAAGAGTAACACACATAGCCCTTCTGGGTGCGCGAATAGCCGACAAAGATGTGTGGAGCCGCCCGGGGATCCAACTTTTCCGAGGATGGCCCCAGACGGTGGACGTAGCAGAGGCTGCCAAAGACACGAGGCGGGAGAGAAAAAGCCGGAGTTGAGGGAAACAATAGGCTAAACGGAGTAGCATAATTGAGGACGGAGGAAGGGAGACGGTTGATGAGAAAGCAGGCAGTCGAGACCGCAAAGTTCCAATAAGGCTTGGGAACATGCATTTGAAGCATGAGCGAGCGGGCAACATCTAGTAAGTGGCGGTTCTTCCTCTCGGCAACACCGTTTTGCTGGGGCGTGTAAGCACAGGAGGTTTGATGAAGAATCCCAAATTCAGAGCATAAAGCGGTAAAATCATGGCTGGTGTACTCACGAGCATTGTCGGCGCGGAGTATTTTGAGTGTGGTGTGGAATTGTGTACGGGTCTCAAGGACAAATGCCCGAAAAACCCGGGGAAGCTCGGAGCGATCACGAAGTAAGTATAGGCACGTAGTTCGAGAGTGATCATCAATAAATGTGATAAAATAGAGAAATCCAGAGATACTGGGAATCTTAAAAGGACCACATACATCAGAATGTACTAAATCAAAGGGAGCAGCGCTCCGATTACAATGCGAAGGAAAAGAAAAACGTGGCTGTTTGTCGAGGATATATGAATCACACTAAAAAGGAGTAAAAGGGATATCTGGAAGAGCCCGCTAGAGGACCGGCAGAGGGGCATGCCCAAGTCGACGATGTCATGCAATGGAAGAGACGGAAGACAGAATGGTGGGAGATTCGTCGAGAAGGTAGAGCCCATTCCGCAGCTGGCCTTTACCAATGGTAGTCCGCGTTCGCCGATCCTGTATAACAAAGGAAGAGGAAGTGAATATAACGGAACAATCAAGATCATTCGTAAGACGTCCAACAAAGAGTAAATTAAATTGTGAACTCGGAACATGAAAAGCCGAGCGAAGGGAGATGGACTGGTTGAGAGAAAGATCTGCCGAGCCGGAGACGGGAACCAGCGCCCATTGGCCACAGTGATAGACTTCGGATAGGGAGAATCAGAGTACTGGGCAGGCCGTCGCGAAGTGATGTGATGAGTGGCAGCAGAGTCCACAATCCATCCCAGGCTGGTGGAGAGACAAGCAGTACCTATGTTGGAAGACGGAGGCGACGGAGGCAGATGGTGGGTTGAGCAGGCCCTGGAGATGCTGGAGCTAAAGACGGACGGTCTCAAGATCCGGAGGACTGACGTCAGTAACAACAGAAGCCGTCGGACGAGGAGGATAACAAATTTTCTTATAGCAGGTCGCCTCCAGATGACCATCTTTCCCACAGAAGGAACACTTCGGCCGACCCCGGCCACCACGGCGACGGCCCTGAGAGCCCGAACGTCCCCCCCCCCCCCCCCCCCCCCCCCCCCCCCCCCCCCCCCCCCCCCCCCCCACCCCCCCCCCCCCCCCCCCGAGCAATTTGAGGAGGGAAAGGTAGGAGTGGAGGGGCCTACTGTAGAAGGGTCGGGGGAGAAGGAGCAGAAGTATCCGGAGGAGGTGATACACGAAAAAGCAAGGAGCAAACATCGGAGAAGGATGGTGTGGTGGGAGCAGCCAGGACATGAGCACGAATGCTCTGAAGGTGAGGTGGAAGACGGGCCATTATGATGGCAATGCATGCGGCATCCTTCTGAGCGCGCTGAGCAACATGATCATTGGTGGAGGGCTGATGTTGTATCCAGGCTTCCGCAAGAGTTTTAGCCCGAGCGACAAAGGACGTCATATCCGAAGCCCCGCCAGTGTCGAGAGCAAAGAGGTAGGTGAGTATGTCGTAGAGATGCTGAAGACTGTCGCGGCCTGAGTATAAGGAATGCAACTCATCGCACATAGCTTTGGCGGTGTCGTGGTACATAGCCATCTGATAAGGCTCACCATCCAATGAATTCAGGAGCCAAGTCTGAACGCAGCCATCATTACGGAGCCAATCATCGATAAGAGTAGACGGAGGTGCCTGAGTAAGATGAGGCAGAAGACCCTTGGCTTGAAAAACCCGTCTAACGGAGTGCACCAAAGGGATAAAGTTTTTCTTGCCAGAAAGAGAGATGGTAGTGATCCGCAGCTCGTCACGGACTTCAGCAGAGCAAGTCAGGCGGTCTGTAGGACAGGCCGAGCGGTCAACAAGCGGATTGGCCGCCGAGCCAGTGGAGGTACCCGAAGAACCCATAGAGGCAGACCGCAATAGCAGATCACCGAGGGAGACCGCTGCGAGAAGAGCAGGAGGTCGCGCGACCAGGCCACAGCGGGAAGGCTGGAGAAGGCCGCGACCAAAGAAAACGCGAGAAGGCACCAGTCCGCACGGGTACGCCGGACACCAGCGATGAGGCAAATCGCGACCAAAATGCGGGCAGGGAGGAGTCTGCACGGTCTAGGTGAACACAGCAGCGGCGAGAACACGAGCCCGCAGCGGACAGGAGCAGGCCGCAAAAGAGAAACTGCGGCGGTCAAGAGCAGTCCGCAGAAGAGAGGAGCAGACCGCAGGAGAAAGGAGGCCGCGGCAGACAGGATCAGTCCGCAGGAGAGAGGAGCAGGCCGCAAGAGAGAGGAGACCGCGGAGGACAGGAACAATCCGCAGCGGACAGGAGCAGGCCGCAAGAGAAAGGAGGCCGCGGCGGACAGGAGCAGTCCGCAAGAAAGAAGAGCAGGCCGCAAGAGGGAAAAGCCCGCAGCGGTTAGGATAAAGGAGCTCGAGCCCGCAGCGGACAAGAGCAGTCCGCAAGAGACGTGGATAGGGAGTAGCACAGGGAGAGGAGCAGTCCGCGAGTAGAGAGGAGCAGTCCACGAGTAGAGAGGCTCGAGCGGACAGAAGAAGAGGAGCTCGCAGCGGATAGAAGAGGTGGGTCCCACGGGTCAGAGCAGAAGATGACTATAAGAAGCCTGAGGAGGGTGGAACCACGGAGAGAGAGAAGAGAGGCGGATTCAGAGGGGCAGTCCGCAGAGGCCACGCGGACAGACAGGCAGGCCGCAGGGGATGGTGGGATGGGCGGTTTGAAGAAAAGTGGACAGACAAGCAGGCCGCAGGGGGTGGCGGGCTGGGCGGTTTGAAGAAAAAGGAAGACCGCAGCAAGAGGAACCTCTAGAGGACCGAACCTCGCTTTGATACCATGTTGAGAAACCTCAAAGCTTGTATGTATTGCTTGTGTATGTAAATACAAGGAGAGAATACAAATATATAGGAGGAAGAGAGAGATAAAAAATCCTATACCAGATGTGGGACTAAAGAGGAGAGAACAAAACATGGGTCCAAAACATGGGCCCAATACATGGGCTATTGTAACAGTTATAAACCAACTTACCTACCTGAATCAGTGGATTATCCTGATTACGCAGATTTGGCTTTGTATGAAGGATTATTAAGCCTTTGATCGAGATCTTAGTATCTAGCTAGATCAGACACCTAAGTCCTAACACCTTGGAGAAAGCTAGCCCATAAGGGAGAACGAGACCATTTCAAAATTCAAAAGGTGTTGCTTCAAATAAGATCTAGTGATTGGCGTCCGAGACCTTGCTAGCCTATGACTGAGGTAGGGGTATAATATATCGCACCCTATGCTAAGAAATAATCTAAAAGAAAATTATAATGTTTACCGCACCACACCCATCCATCGATGATATTATTAATCATTTTAATATTAGATCACCTAAAAGAAAATTTTCTTTTGAAAGGTGATGTTACAATTGAATGGACACCATTGTTTTACCTTAAACATAATGTTGAATATGTACATATACATAATCTGAAGCCGAGCTTACATTAAACTTTTCTTGTGAATTTAAACAAACATAAGATCATAAATCTAAGCAATTAACACCTACTGAATTTAATTTATTTGAATCTTCGCATCCTTTCTTTAGCAACCATTTGCATGCTAATGAGTACATTAACTTTAAATATAGATTAATGTTATCTGATTTATTAAATAACAGAACAAATAATATGAAAGAGTCAAGTTCAAAATGCATTCCCATGAATCTATTACCGAACTCTTTCTTTAAGAAAGTTTAGGATCAACGTTTCCAACTATGATTGCATCAACTCATCAAGTTCTCTAAACGTAAGTCTTTCCACAAACAACGTAGTGGATGACTAATCCAAGAAATAGTAGGTATGCTTAGTAATAAGATAAATTTCTTAGTCAACAGAAGGATCCAAGTAAAGAAAATAGCTTCATACAAATAGTTTCCTCAATAATAGCTTGATAGCTAAATAATTTTCATGGAATTAAAAACATGATCATCACCTTGAAAGCCTGTGCCAACAGAAAACGAGCCACCACAGAAGATATTTTTTTCAAAATGCCACAAGAAATAGTAGGATTTGAGAAGCAATTCAAGATGCCCTGAAAAGTCTCATCATTTGGTAAATCACATGTCCTCCTAGTGCGGGTAGTAGGCTGAAAAAGTACATGATATGTTAAGCATATAAATACATAAATGAGTTTAACTATGGAAGATCTAACAAGGTTAGCAATACGAACGAAAGAAATTCAGTCACTTAAAGGTCAGTAAATCAAAATCTTCATTTATAGTGTTCAAATAAGATGGAAGAAATGAATGTCTACGGTGATTCTGCATATGACATCTAAGGAGCAATATTAGTTGTTTTGTATATCCCTCAAAACAATTTGAATATAAGAATTAGTGAAAGTAGCTCAATCTAAATGTCTACCCAAAGTTCCATGGCCACTCTTTATGAGAGTAAAGTACTACTCCCTGACACTATATACATTTGCAGCACCACTCCCAAAGCAAATTATAACTCAAGACTCGCATAGCATCTCCAAGCTCCGCCAGTCTCAAAATTCTATGACTCGTGCTGACACTTCGTCGTGTTCGCATACGCTTTAGTGCTCTCGCAGGCCATGCCTTTGTTCTCGTATAACATATTGGGTTTAGCTTATATTCTTCACCTGGCTGGTCAGGCAGCCACTTTTCCATGTACCAACACAAGACTAAGATCTATGGTAGTATAAATCGAGGATGAACAGTGTCCTAAGGCGATCTGGCATTTGAACCCTAGAACTGGCATAGCTCTCGCTCCCCAAGAAACAATGTACAGAAGCTCAACTTGTAATCGAATTCTTAATCAATAAAATCAAGCAAGGCCAAAAATTTGTGTTATGTGAAACCTTGTATCATCCTCTCTGAGTCTTTTGTACCTGGCTATTCGTGACCCAGAATAACCCTCAACCGACAGTACCACCAATTTCTCTCTTTTAGAATGAAGAGCGGGACTAGGGCACTTTTTCTCTAACAAAACAAACATACGAACTTCAAATTCCAGTTATTGTCGAAAAGCTTGTTACAATGGTTGGACACGATGAATCTAAAAAATCATTTGAATGTTCTTGCAAAAACCTAGAAAATCCCATCCGCAGCAGTTAATTAAACACCATACTCGCCGTAGTTACCAGACTACAAGATCAAATCTCTTTCCAGAGGTGCAGTGACCCCTGACGTTAGCCCGTAACCCATCAGTTTACGTCGATACTCCCGCACGGAGAAGATGAAACAATTGCATGTATGAGGCGCGAGTAATATAGGATTGCCACAACTCCTGGACCTCTGCGAGATTTCAACAAAGTCATTGATCAGAGAAAAAGTTTTCTCCTTCTACAGATGCAATCCACTAGGAACCTATCCCAGATGGGTTTAGAGGGCCTCATCTCTCTAGATTCACATGGAGAGAAGATCCAATACATCACTTAAAGGCTTTCGAGTATGCCCTTTCACTGCGGAACCTTTTTGATGGTACCCGCCGTAAACTACTATCTTGTCTTTTGAAGGGAAGGCGGGAGATCGGTTTTACAAGCTACCCTCCTGATCGATCTGCTCCTTCAAGGAGCTACGGAAGGAATTGCTCTAGAGATTTGTAACTTCCAAGAAACGGAAGAGCGAACCTCAGGCACTCTTACAAATTAGGCAGGGGTATGTGAGACTCTCAACCATTATTACATTGATAGTTTCCAAGAAGAGATTCTTGGAATTCATGTCGTAGACACGGCGATACATCAGGATACCATCATTTGTGGCCTTCAGAAAGGGCTCTTCAAATTTGAAGTTAGTCGAAGGCCACCTAGCTCTTATAGGGAGTTTATTAATATAGACAATTATTTCACTGAGGGGGAGACAACCAACCATGGATTCCTTTCTTCTCTCGCTCAGCTGGTGCAAAGGCAACATGGGGAGAGTTCCATCGTGATCCGACAACCCGTTGGGCATCCCCATTGGGTTCCCAAACATCGTCACGAGTTCATCCCTTCTGAGCCTAAACGGGGTAGAAATTTTCATCATCAACGACCACCTCCACCTCTCCATTTTCAACAGATGAAGCCATCGTGACCATATTCTCCTCCTCATAACAGATCGAAGAGGCCTTTGACACAAATCATATAGTCAACACCCTTTCCAGCCTTACCCATCCAATCCTACACTCCTTGTTCTCCAAGATATGATGATAATCAGGAGGAGTACATCAATCTCATACCGCCCATGGAGGAAGTTGTTCAAATCATTCAAAAATAACTTAGCTTTAATAAGCCTTCTCCTCTCAAGTCCGAGTACGACGATCGTAAAAGGGAGCACTTCTGCGAGTCTCATAAGGATGTTGGACACGATATAGAGAGTTGATTTAATAGAAAGAATTCTCAAGGAGCGTAAATTGCGAGAACATATAGCCAACAAGTCTGAAGCCATCTCCCTTATGAATTCATCAAGTTGAATTTATCTCTCCTTATGAATTCATCTCCCTGCTCGCGAGTTTCACCAAGAGAACTCATCTTCCTGCGAATGAAATGTTGTTCACCAACTACCCTATCTGACGGTCATGTTTTCAAATTGTTGGTGCTAAAATTGTCACCAACCTCACCACACAAGGGAAGGTCGGATAAAGACTTTAGGACAATCAGTTACTCTAAGCTCGAAATGAAGGAGAGAAGGGTGCTGCAAGTGGCGAGACCAGACTTCCCGTAACACAAACCATAGTTGTGGGTGATCTTATTAATTTAATGCTCGGATTACATCAAGTTCTTATTACATGAAGAAAACATAAAAAGAGCCTTCTGAAGAGAACTCGTGTTCTCTGAGGAGAGGTCGCCCAAGCTGCTCTGACGACCTCGAATAGGAGTGTCCTCCCAAACCGCACTTGCGACCTCGGAAAGGAGGTGTCCACCCAAGCCGCTTGTTGTGGACTCCAAAGATGTGCTCAGCCAAACCACTTTATAGAGCTCGCTCGAACAACTCAGGCGAGTTAGCAGCTCCTTGCTTCCTTTTTTCCTTCCCACCTCTAGTCTGAATTTGACCACTAGTCATAGAAATCAGGGGGCTACCCGGACGGGCGGGCCCAGGAATCTCAGGTTGTTCATAAAGGAGGCCGAGCAGTCACTAAGGGAAACTCTGTGAGTACTCCAAGAGAAGATCTTGCGGACACGGCGAACGCTAGAGCGTGACCGCAAGCACTCCCGGACGGGAGATCTCGCGAACACAGCAAACGTCGGAGCGTGTCCGCGAGCACTCTAGGAGGGGAGCTCTCGCAGACACGGCAAACGCCAGAGCGTGTCCACGAGCAATCCCGGAGGGGATATATCGCGAACACGGCAAATGTCGAAGCATGTCTACGAGCACTCCCGGAGAGATCTTGCAGATTTGACGAACATCGAATCATGTCCACGAGCACTCCCGAAGGGGAGATCTCGCGGACTTGGCGAATACCGGAGCATGTCTGAAAGCACTCCCGGAGGGGAGATCTTGCAGACACGACGAATACCGGAGCATGTCCGCGAGCACTTCCGGAGGGGAGATGTCACAAACTCGTCAGACACCAAGATCGATCACCTTTGGAGGAGGTAATCGCTGACATATAGAAAAAAAGGAACCGCGGTCATAGAAAAGGTAACCGCGCGAACTATCTGGGAGGGGTGTCGATCAAACCCGAGGAAGCTTGAATGTTGGGTCGTGTGGTCCCTCGGGGTTGTCCGCGCGGGCTCTAGGATGTTGTCTGCGCAGGCTCTAGATGTGCAAACTCTGGAGTCTGTCCGCGCAAGTATTGGTGACTTCTTGATTTTGTGTTACAAAGACTACGAACGGTTAGAATAATTGTAACTGCCCATACCTGCTCAAGTGAGGACTTGGCATGGATGCTTGTTGTGGTCATTATATTTTCAGTAAACATTATTCACTTAACTCATATACATATACATGGGGTAAGGAAACCGGAAAATACAGAAATGTCATTATATTGGATATTAACATTAAGGCTCATAATCTGTGAATCGATGTATATTTCAACTCTAACTTGATATTCTATCGATATCCCTGGTCTCTTGTAAGAAGATCATAATGAAGATCATTGTATGCACTAGCTAGTTTCACTTCCTCCAACACTATGGAAGATGAATTTCTGTTAGTCCAGAGAACAATAGACTGCACAGATCAGTTTATGTTTGAGTCTATTATCATGGCTATTAGTCACAGGCTCTTTGTTAAGTTATCACTCTACTCTTTTATTAGTCTTTAATAGATATTCAAATTGTCAAAGGAATTTGGTTATTCTTCGGTTGTTTAGGATTTGTTTAATTATTAATCTTATATTATAGGATCTTCAATCATAAACAGATGCACCGATCAGTTTATGTTTGAGACCACTATTCACAAATGAAACTGATTTCCTGTTTAGGCAAAATATAAACTGCTTAAAATCTGAATTGGTGGTTCAAAAGCTCAAATTCTCCATAAACGTGTGCATGACATGAAAAATATAATATGGTAGGCTTATCATAGAACGTAGCATTCATCTTGTTGGTCTACCAAACAGGAAAAAAAGTATAGTACAACAAATAGTAAAACAATTGACTGATAGATCAATCAAAAGAGAATCAAGGATCATATTAATAAGATATCTGAATATCATCTAAGCATAAAAATAATCTTTCTACAAAATGCAAACAAGGGCAAAATTTGATTTCTTCTACTAGAACTGTTTCAAAAGAAACTTCTGGTGTAATTGATTTGATTAAATCAAATAAAGTCAGCTCACCCTCTTGCAGTATTTACCAAAATACAGTAAAATCATCTCCAGCTTCCATTTAGGTTCACCAAATACCTATACATAATACACATCACCTAATGTTAGAGAAGATGGAAATTAATTTTATTAAAGATGATGGTAAAAGGCAACGAATAAAGAATCAAATACGCAAACATTCACAGAGATGCTAAAATAATTTTGGATCAAAACGTGGCAGTAAGACAGTAAGGTGTGAAGATGATCAATTAGATGCAAATCAGAAAACATTGTTGTTGCATGGCTATCACAAATTTCTAACATGAATGCCTCCTACTCAAAGACAATTCCACATGAATGCCTCCTACTCAAAGACAATCCCCCCACTCCCACACATCAATTAAAGTAGGCCCGCAAGAAAACTTCGCTTACAAAGTCTCCCTTCCGCTATCAATCACATCAATAGCAGCAACCCTTGTTCTAGAAGATCCCCTTCAAAAATTGAAGTATTTGATACACCACAAAGCATGGATTCCCTTAAATGTCGAATCACAATGTCATTGAATGAGAAATCAATATAGCTATTAGAATCTTAGCATACAGGCTTAAAAAATTGATTGTAGGTGGTGAGGCCTAGGATCTATAAAAATGCATATGGTAAAAACATATTTCAGATTGTATTCTCAACATAACTAGTAATACAAAGGCCCACTATCTTATATGGGTGCGGTTGCTGACAATTATCATCATCATTAGAACATAAAGTGAAATCTGTGTGATGGTTTGAGTATGTGATGGAGATCGCAGTGATCTGCTACTCATTTGGCCAATCCGAGTCCACGGATGCGTCCAGATGATTGTTTCGAGTCGATTTCATGTATTTATTTTATGTTTTTGAATTGTTTTGACACCCAACCGGCTCGGACATTTTGAGTCGTCCGATCCGGGTGCCCTACTTCAGCTATGACTTATATATACAGGTTGCGGCTGAGTGGGGGAACTATAAAAGGTTTTTTGGGAAATTCCCGAACCGCTAGATCGGATCGGTGCGACGGCGAAATCTTCCTCCTTCTCCCTTCTGGTGCGACGCCGGAAGGAACTTCCCTCCTAGTGTGACTCCAGGATAAGCCCACCTCCTCCCTCCCCTCCACCGTAAGGCCCACTTCCTCCCATTTGAGTTCTCCACAGCCCCGTCGTCCTCTACCCCGCTCAAACCCGCAGACTTCCCTAACCTGTCGAACCTCACCAGGTCCTTTCCCCTCCACCTATAACTACCCTATTCTCCCCACTCTCGTCAGCCCATTTCAGCCCTACCACCTCCCCTTTCACTTACAGTGTCCAGACCAGTCAGCCCCTCCTCTCCCCTCCAGACTTTCACATTACCGCCAGCCCTGTTAAGTCCCTTCCTCTACCCCCAACAGCCCCCCTGCCCTCTACCGCTACCCGCAGAAGCCCCTTCACCTTCCCTTCAGCCAGCAGCCCCCTTCCCCTTCCCTTCAGCCAGCAGCCCCCCTTCCCTTCCCTTCAGCCAGCAGCCCCCCTTCCCGTTAATTACCACCACCAAACAGCCTATTCCACTTCCTGAACCCTCCACACTGCCTTCCAACCACATTATGGTCCTTGTGTTGCTACATTACAACCATCTTCAGCCCTCAACACCCTGGAACCCCCTCCTTTGCTTCATTCCACCGCCACCTACTTGTGTAAATCATTATTTGGAGTTACTGGTTTCTATTATTGTGCATTCAGACACATGATTTGTTAGATGTTACTTTTATTTGCATTTTAGTATTGTGATTTCTCGTGATTTGTCAATCTTAGTCGTTGTGTGCTTAAATTAATTACGCCTCAATTAGTTGTGGATTTTAACTTGCTAATTCTAAATTAATTTTGTGAACAACTGTGCAACCGTTTGAAATCTTCATTTTAATTAACTGCTTGTGGCTAAATTTCAATTGGACTAAATTATTTACATGCGCATTAAGTTGACATTTGATTGGGTTGTTTGTATGCATGCATATCATTTTAGGGTCATCGTACATAAATTGCATTCATGGTGTGATCGCTTGCATGACATGTAGTGTTTGGGCATCGGTCCCCTGCCACCTGTAGACTCGTGCTGCATCGAATTGGTATCAGAACCCAGGTTCGGGCTTTATGTTAGCACGTAGTTATTGAGTCTATAGGTTTTGTCCTATGTCAAGCTATTATAGTCATCCTTCGCCTTCACTTGAGCGGCATTCTTATTACTACGACGATTATCTTCCTGCACGGCACAACTCTTTCTAGGATTGTATCGACCCTTCGAGACGATTCCATTATTAGAGATGACTACAATGATAAGAGGTCCTCACATTATCGTCAATACACTTCTTCACGACCTTATGAAGGTAGAGTTGAGTATCGTTCAGTTCATCGTCGCCACACATCTCCTCTATTTGAGGAACCTGAGTCTATATATGTGCGACCACGGCCGCATGTTTGTAGGGCTCACGTCCACCCACAAGCACGACCATATTATGTTATGGGCGATTGTCTCAATGACCCTCAAAATCTCTATAGAGGTCGCCATCATTTAGATGACAACACATGTAACGATCTTCCGAGTGTCCCGAAAACGGAAATGACGGAAGATGAATTTCAACGAAGGATTCTTGAGCAATTTGATCGCTTGGAGACAGATTTATCTCATATAATGAATTTCTTGAAAATAAACAATAAGGATTTAGGTCGAGCCACTGATGCGTCGAGGGACCCGACACTTGACTTTGATTCATCTCACCTTGAAGAAACTCAGTATCTACTTGATTTTGGAGTTGACTTCGACCCTTATCGTACGATACAGGTGGAGAGCAATACTAGTATGGTTAGTGAGCATGGTCACGAGAGCGAGGACGAGCGGCCCAATGACACTGTGATGGTATGTTCATCCTCCACACCTCACTTAGACGAATTGTCTCTTTCGGTTAGAGATCCGGTTCTCGACACGATACCAGTAGACCCATATTTGAGTATGGGCTCCTCCCGCTCTTCCCTTATCATTATGTTGAGCCGCGTCACGATCGAGGGACGAGAGTCTAGTGGCGATCTCTTAGTGGCTGCCTCACCCATTTTGGGGAACCCAACCTCTTTCGACGATATTCACCCAGAGGATCATGACCATATTGATGGATGTTGTGTCGAACCCCTTGGCAGACCTTTTGATGAGCCTCCACTTCGTTGTGAGGATCAATGGGCTAGCATTGACTTTGTTGTGGGTGTCCTACTTGTTCCCATAGACACTCATTATTGATGTTAACCTCTTAGAGGACCATCCTTCCATTGTTGATCTCTTCTGGATTACACCCTCAAGAGGCTCATTTGACGAGTTTTCCCTCCCAAAAAGCACACACTCCAATAGGAATGGTTTGTATTGTCACACTATTCATAATCATGTACGCGATGACTTTTTGTATACACCTCCAGGTGAGCCACCTGACGGGTTGTATCATTTGAAAGGTACCCATCTCACCCATGTGTCGTCCTCTTGTGTCACAATCTACGACGTTCACATGGGTGATGGCGTTATTCACGCTAAATTTTTCTATCGACCACCCGGTCCATTGTCTCTCTTCGGGATTACGCCCTCAAGAGGCTCATTTGATGAGGTTTCCCTCCCAAAAAGCACGCTCACTAGTAGGGTTGGTTTGTATCTTCACACTATTCATCATCATGTACGCGATGACTTTTTGTATACACCTCCAGGTGAGCCACCTGACGGGTTGTATCATTTGAAAGGTACCGATCTCACCCATGTGTTGTCCTCTTGTGTCACAATCTATGACGTTCCTTTGGGTGATGGCGTTATTCACGATGAATTTTTCTATCGACCACCCGGTGAGCCTCCTGATAATTTGCATCCCTTAGGAGATATTGGGCATGTCCAGATTTTCCAACTCACTTTCGATGTCTAAGTCAGCCAGTTGGGTGGTTCTCGTATACTCAATAAGTTTTTCTACACCCCGACCAAAGAGCCTCCGGATAAACCACTCGTCCTTAGGGACGTTCACTGCTATATAGCATATGCCTTTGGTCAGCTTATTGTATCAGTCTCCATTCATTTGCATCTGTTGCATGCCTTGCATGGCTATTCTCCTATAGTACACGACACTTCCATGTTACATGATTCGAGTCCATTGTATGTTTTGCATCATTTACTTCATTTGTATGAGTCTGTTGAGTCGTTTATTTATCATTTGCATACGCTACATGAGTCAGTCCAAAAGAAAATTGTTACAAGCAATGATTATTATAAAGCTCACGCAGATAGGCACAGGTGGGATCGCAACTTTAAAATTGGAGAACAAGATATGAATCGCATACGAGTTGAGAGGTTTCCACGGGGATTAGCAAGAAAACTAACCGCTCGCTGAATGGGTCCTTACACAATCACGCGACGGATCGGTATGAATGCCTATGAGATTAAAATCCTCCAAAATATGGAGACAAACCGAATATTCAATGTAGAGAACTTAATTCCTTACTACGAGGAACACGTGTATGTGGAACTCTTCCCCATTTCGGTACATGAGCCACGACATCTTTCATTCCCTCCTCTCACACCTCAGCCTCAGCCTATGGAGTCTCGCCATGAGGATCACTCTGCACCACCGACAGTTCCACCAGTTCCACCACATAAGCTTTCTAATGGAGAAACATTTTATTCAAATCTGTCAGCTAACGTCGGAGACTTATTTATGATTGATGCATATGACTCCACCATCAGGGACCGGCATGAGATACTGTGATGTAGTCCACTGGAGTTGCTAGCCTACTACCCATGTTCATATGTTGTTTGGACTTCCCCAGAGGAGCTTACGTTACTCGCCGCCGGGCTACAACCTACTCGCACTCACCGGAGATGAGTGTTTTCAAGCCGGGGTGAATTGTTGGAGATCACGGTGATCCGCTACTCATTTGGCCGATCCGAGATCATGGACGCGTCAGGATGATTGTTTTGAGTCAATTTCATGTATTTATTTTATGTTTTTGAGTGGTTTTGACAACCCGATTGGCTCGAACATTTTGAGCGGCCCGATCCGGGTGCCCTTGTTTAGTTATGACTTATATATACAGGTTCCGGTTAAGTGGGGAGGCTATCGAAGGTTTTTTTGGAAATTCCTGGAACCACTCGATCGGATCGGAGCAACGCCGAAATATTCCGCCTTCTCCCTTCTGGTGCGACGCCGGAAGGAACTTCCTGCCTGGTGTGACTCTAGGGTAAGCCCGCCTCCTCCCTCCCCTCCACCGTAAGGCCCATTTCCTCCCATTTGAGTTCTCCCCAGCCCCGTCGGCCTCTACCCCGTTCAAGCCCGCAGAATTCCCTAACCTGTCGACCCTCACCAAATCCTTTCCCCTCCACCTCTAACTACTCGGTTCTCCCCTATCTCGTCATCCCATTTCAGCCCTACCACCTCCCCCTTTCACTTACCCTGTCCAGACCAGTCGGCTCCCCTCTCCCCTCCTGATTTTCACACTACCGCCAGCCCTCCTAAGTCCTTTCCTCTACCCGCACCAGCTCTGCCCTCTCCCGCTACCCGTAGAAGCACCTTCACCTTCCTTTCAGCCCGCAGCCCCCCTTCCCATTAATTACAACCACCGAACAACCTATTCCACTTCCTGAACCCCTATGCACTACCTTCCAGCCACATTATAGTCCTCCTACTGCTACATTACAACTCTCTTCAGCCCTCAACAGCCCGAAAGTCCCTCCTTTGTTTCTTTCCGCCGTCGCCTACTTGTTCAAGTCATTATTTGGAGTTAATTTTTTCTATTATTGTGCATTTGAACACATGATTTGTTGGATGTTACTTATATTTGCATTTTAGTATTGTGATTTCTCGTGATTTGTCGGACCTAGTCGTTGTGTGCTTAAATTAATTGTGCCTCAATTAGTTGTGGATTTTAACTTGCTAATTCTAAATTAATTTTGTGAACAACATTGCAGTTGTTTGAAATCTTCATTTTAATTAACTGTTTGTGGCTAAATTTCAATTTGACTAAATTATTTGCATGATCATTAAGTTGACATTCGTTTGGGTTGTTTGTATGCTTGCATATCATTTTAGGATCGTCATACATAAATTGCATTCATGGTGTATCGCTTGCATGACATGTAGTATTTGGGCATCAGCCCCCTGCCACCTGTAGACTCGTGCAGTCATGCTGCATCAGTATGATAAGATGATGTCATAGAGACTTGTATAAATTTCATAAAATGCAATTAGGCTAACAATGATAATGTGTTCCCGTATATGGCAATAAGAAAAATCATCAGTATTAAAGAATATCAAAGTTAATAGTGACAACAATGAGAATATTAAAATAGTATCCAAGAATATGGAAGTTAATAGTGGTAACAATGAGAATATTAAGATGGATATTGGAAATCTTAATGTAACTACTCATAAATGAAATACACTCTAACATCAAGCAGGTAAAAGAGTTAAGCTTAGGATGGGAATGGAGAGCTTTATTTAGGCATGGGAACTTATTTTAAATAAAATGGAACCTAATAATTATCTACATAGTGATATTTAATTATTTAACAAAGTAAAACTAAAAATTCTAATTCATATTAAAGTACTAAACTCATTTGTCATCTTGTGTTGTATTAGAAAGCAAGGGGAATGAAGGCGAGAGGTGGATTGGCTCTAAGCGAACTATGAAGAGCCTACATTACTTCTCACATAAACTAAGGATGATGATGATGGTGGTGGTTTGAGTGACATCTATCAAAGATAAGATAAAGATAATACAGTTAAGTGGTTTGGAAAAATGAAAAAAGATGCCACATTAGTGAGCACGGGGAATGGAAGCGAGGGTTAGGAGTGACTCCAAGTGAACGATGAAGAGCATCAATTATTTACTGCAAACACTAAAGATGATGATGAGAATGACTGTTGGAGTGACATCAATCAAAATTCAAAGATAAAATAAAAATAAAATACATTTAGGAGGTTTGGATAACAAAAGATGATGCTAGTGAAGAAGTAAACTAACATTTAGGAGGTTTGGACAACAAAAGATGATACGAGAAAATATTATAGAAATGTCATTATAATAAGTCGAATTAATAATTCTCGACTTGTTAAATATTTCTACTCTCCCCCTTCAAGTTGTACAAAAAATATATAATATTACTAATTTAAGCAAATTGTCAGTAAGCACATCGTAGCATAGACCATTGGTTAAAACATCTGCCAGATGATCTATGGAATGAACAAAAGGAATGACGACGTTTCAATTGTCAAGATGATCTTTGATAAAATGTTTGTCCACTTCCACGTACTTAGTTTTATCATATTGAACAAGGTTGTGAGTTATGCTAATGAAAGTCTTATTATCACAATATAATGAGAAAAGCTTGGGTTCAAGGATCCTTGTGTATTGTAGATGTAAACCACAATCTTTCACAGAGGCCTTGTGAAATAGCCCGATATTCAACCACCGCACTGTATATGAACACGACATATTGTTTCTTGCTCCTCCATATTACCAGGTTACCTCCTATATACGTAGAAGTGGATTTTCTAACATCATGACTTCCTGCTCAATCAGCATCAGTGAAGATGTCTACCCTCAAGTAGTTGTTTCTGGAGAATAATATCCTCCGTCGGTGGATTCCTAAAGATATATCAAAACAAGTTACAAGGGTTCTGCCACTTGGGCACACCTGGCATCGGGGACACTCCTCACTAACACAAGTAATATAACAGGTCTACAGACCACACACCCCAACCCGTCTCCCCATCGTTGTCTCAGCGCGGCGGGTTGTTGCAACTCAGTTGGTGATGAGTGTCGTGTTAAGGGCTGCTTATCAAGGAGGTTCCGGGTTCGAACACCCGATCTCAACAACCCGTCGCGCTGAGACACAGGTGCGGAAGCGGGTTGGGATGTCCAGTTTATAGACCTGTTACGGCACCTGGGTCGGTGAGGAGTGTCTCGGATGCCAGGTGTGCCCGAGTGTCAGAACCCCCGTAACATAAAAGTGCATAACAGGTCCGCGGATCACACACCCCAACCCGTCTTCGCACTTGTTCTCAGTGTGGCGGGGTGTTGAGTCCGGGGCTCGATCCTCGTACCTCATTGATGAGTAGCTTTGATTGCCGCACTTTTCCCCAACTGAGCAGCGGCTCAATTGGTGATGAGAGCGGCAATCAAGGTTACTCATCAAGGTGGCAGAACCCCTCGTAACAAAACATGATGTCCCGCCTCTTGGTGACAAACTCTTGGAGCATGCATGTGTCTACAGTAAATCCATATAGTGTATATGATATATGGATGAGCGCGTGATAGATATATAAATCCCTCAATTAGTCTTTGATAGCTAGAGATGTCAATCCTATCATCATCTATATCATCACTAATCGTGTGCTTTTCTGCAATGGAAGTGTTAACAGGAGCGCAACAAAGCATTTTGTTTCCTTCAGAAGATCCAAAACGTATTTCCTGCGAGAAATGATGTTTTTTGGATCTAGTAACTTCTATCCCAAGAAAGTACTAGAGTTTCTCTAAGTGTTTGACCTCGAATTCTTGACCAATTGAGCTTCGAGAGTTATAATCGCATAACTGGCATCTCTTATAACCACAATGACACCCACATAAACAATGAAAATGGAAATTTTTTGACCCCGTCTCTTTACAAACATAGTATGATCAAATTATCCTTCTTTATAGTCAAACCGGATCATTATCTTGTGAAATCTTCCAAACCAAGCCCTCAGAGAGGGCTGCAGGTTGTATAAAGTCTTTCTTAAACAGCACACCATCCCTGCATGAATTCTATAAATCCAGGAGAGAATTTCATATTCACCTCTTCCTCCACCTCCGTATGAAGGACAACGTTCTTCGTGTTGATTTGGTGGAGCTCTCAAATCAGACAAGTAGCAAACGATAATAAAACTTAAGCAGAGTCCATCTTTGACACCGGAGCAAATATCCATTAATAGTCAACTCTTTCGGTCTGAATGTAGCCTTGGGCCACCAACCTTGCTTTGTCGCGCTCTACCATGTCATCTCCCACTTATGATTCTAATCAAGTGCGAACATTTCCTGCTCCATAGAATTCTTTCATTCAAAGATCCAAGATGCATACTGTGACTCCTGTCAAGTCTAAGGAATAGCAATCTAGGATAAGGAGGTAACAAAATCTAAATGTTCATAGATGAGAAACATAGTTTCAAATAAGATGATTCCTACAAGGCATTTTACATTAAAGAACTGCAACAGGAAGATGAAGATCATCTCCTGTTTTGTGTGTACTTGAGTCTGAGTTTGAGTCAAGCATTGGTAGAGGTGGATCCATATGAACTTTTGTGTGTACTTGAGGTACCCCAGTATGTATGCGATGATAGACTATGAAAAGAGGAAAGATCAAAGATCGAGGAGTAACATGGGTTTGAGTATGGAGAAGAGGAGATACAATAAAAGTGAGAGTAAAGGTAGGAGAATGTTACCTACATGAATGTCGTCTCGCACCTTGCTAAGCTCACATGTATTACTTGTCTCCTCCTGGAGAATAGCAAGTTGGATCAGGAAGTAAGCTAGGAAGCACCAGCACGGGTACAGGTACCAGGTACGATACGTACCCGGTACAGCGGTATGACAAAATTTAAAAAACAAGGGTATGGGTACGTCATGATATGTTATAACAAATATTATATATATTTATATCACAAGTGCAATAAATAATTCTCAAAACATCAAACATAAATAAAACCTTGAAGTATAAGTCCACAAATCAATGCAACATAACATGAAGTTTTCAAACATTACACGTTTATAAATATTATGAAATTAAACATCTTATATGTTTAACCAAACAAGATAAAATTAAACTTAAGTCTACTCATTAATCTTTTTTTTTTCTTCATTGTTGGAGATCAACATCTTCAATTTTTGATTAGTCTAGAGACAAGTTAGCCGTTTCGTTAATAGTTTGTATCGCATCAATGTGTTCAATAGACGTACTTGTAACAAAAAAGTACCAGTACCAGAAACATTCTCGGTGTAGATACACAACTTAATTGGACACATCAGCGCTTCCTACAATAGAGCCAACATTTATTTACACTAGAAAAACAGACTCCTATCACAATATGCAGAATGACATGCTAAGTCCAAGTGTGTCCACATGGGTGTTTCCGATAAGTATCGGGTACATAAAGGTACCATATACGTATCCGGTACGAGTACACTGCCTTCGGGGGAGTATTCGTGCTTCATAGGAAGTAGGACTCCCCTTCACGAAAGATAATATTTATGGTACAAAAAACATGACCTGTCTGGATAACATTGGTATCCCTTTATGGTGGAGTATCCAATAAAAACACATCTCTGAGCCTGAGGATCAAGTTTGTCCTAATGAGGTTGATGATTGTGGACCAAACAAATACAGTAATACACCCAAAAATACGTGAAGATGTGATGAATGAACCATATAGTTGGCGAAGAGGCGATGATGCAGGACGGCGCGTAGGGTTCGCGCGTCTGTCGGTTTTTTTAGGAAACCCTAAATGTATGCAATGAAATATGAATTTTGCAAACAATTTGAGTAGGTGTTGCGCTGACTTATGAATTTAAGTAACATTTTTTATAAAGCACAAACAAAACTATTTTTCTTTAAAAAGGATTTTCTTAAAATAATGGTTCGATTCTTAATCCGGGGGACGAAATTCGCAACTTTCGTATTGTCCCCTTTTGTCGTAGCAAGGCGGAAATCGTAAACTCCAAATACGTTTCCGTTTGGAATTTTTGGCGTAGCGTTCGCTGACAATACTCGAGCGAAAACCCAGCAATGAGTCTAGTTAACCTAAGAGAAAATATAGACACTCACAAAGGAAAATATAGAAACAAGTTACCCACGGAAAAAAACGTCTTTTCGTATCCAAAGTCGATGGTGATCACGCGAGGAACTCCTCGTCACCTTCGAACTCTGCTCCGAGGTCGGCAGCTATCGCATACGGGCGCCAAGGAATTAAGTCACTCCCTCACACGAGGTGGTTCCACGGAATCACTCAATAAAGTAAGAAAGTCACAAACCTAACAACCTAAAATTCACTCACTCTCACACTCAAGTGTGGCTCCACGAAATCTCTAACTACTCTAACAAAGAGGTTTTACGAAATCTCTATCACTCACGGTGGTTCCGCGAAATCTCTAACGCTCACACACAAATTTTAGAACTACTCTATTAGATGTTTTGGGAAACAGTTAAACAACAGGTTTGTCTTTAATTCACTAAAGGCAAACAGTAACATTATTTCTTTCATTGTTCATCATCTCCTAACATTCGACTATTGCAGAAACAGTAAAAAAACACACATCAACTACGGCTACTCAACAGCTAAGTTATCAAAGGCGCAAGGCGCACCGAGGCGCAAAGGGCCCCTGGAGCCTAGGCGCAAGGCGCAGGCGCGCGCCTGAGGCACGTGAGGCGCAAAATTGGGGGAAAAGGAAATTGAGCGAATTGGGCGCCCAATTCGATGAAATTGTGCGAATTTGCCGCCCAATTCGCTGAAATTGTGCTAATTTGACCGCCCAATTCGCCGAAATTGTGCGAATTCGCGGAATTTCAGCGAATTGGGCGCCCAATTCGCTCAATTTCAGCAAATTGGGCGCCCAATTCACTCAATTTCAGCGAATTGGGAGCCCAAGTGCGCCTAGGGGGTTCCTCGGGTGCGTCTAAGATCATATTTTTGCTCATATCAAAAAAAATTTTAAAAACAATAATTTGAAAGGCCCGGGCGCGTGTAAGACGCGCGCCTAGGCGCGCCTGAGGAGCGCCTGGGACACATCGCCCGCCTCAGCTGTGCTGAGGCGCGGCGGGCTGCGCCTGGCGCCTCAGGCGCGCCTAGGCGCGCGCCTTGACAACTATGCTCAACAGATAGCAGGAGCAGTAATAAATGTGTCGTTCACCCTGAAACAGGAATCCAAAATGAACAATTTTTAACATTCAACTACTCTCACAAACTGGAATCAAGCTTACAGCAACAAGAATTTCAACTTCAACATTCATCACCTAACAACTAACAGCAACAAAGAAACAGTCGCTTTCACAGTACGGTTCATCTTCTCCAGGGGAAGGTAATGGCAGCACACACCTAACACCTACAACTCTCACCAGAGCTTCATTCCCACCTAAGTTCTAACAGGAAGCACACAGGGACCTCACGCCTAATTCACGCCTAAGCTCTAACAAGAATTCACACAGAAACCCTCGCACAAAAATCGCATACATCAATCTTCAAATTCATATTTTCATCAATCACCCCCCATTTCATGTTCGTCTCCTTCTTTTATAGGGCAACAGGAACCGCAGGTGTGGTCGAAGCTTTGGCGGAGCGGAAATGGCGGAAGAGGCGTGGAGTCGAACCGTCGGGAGAGTTCGTTATGCCCTTTGATCGTGTCTAGTATGGCTGGATCATGGAGGTTGCTGCTCGAGGTGGGGTTTTGGCGGCGAAATCAGCGGAGGAGCAATGGGAGGCGTGCGCAGATCATGGCCAAAAACCACGCGAGAGCTTCCTGCTGTTCGCCCAATTTGGGGAAGAGGAACAGTGCATCGAGCCTTCTGAACCGGGGAAAGGAATACTGCCGGATCCTTTTTAACCTATATATATATATATATATATATATATATATATATATATATATATATATATATATATATATATCTACCATATAAAGATATATCAGACGGAGCATTTAAATGGACATAGGAAGGATCTTAACCGTCTAATTTCGCAACAGAATTCGAACATCGTCTGATCAAATGCATCCTCTCTCTCCAATTTTTCGTAGGGGTCCTAAACCTACTACTAGGGGGTCCTAAAGTTATGTAAATAACTTCAAAAGAAACTTACCAACACAACCTGCTAAAAGCCAGGCAATCAGCCCGTAAGCCGGCTGGCCCGCAAACAAGACCGCAACTCAAGAGGAACCCGCAAAATAGGACAGCCCGTCGGCCCGCAACCCCGCCAACCGGCAAGCCCCCAACATGCTGATTTCAAACATTACTCACGGAAACCTATATTTATACCCGTAAATTCTCATTTGTTTGGCAATGTGGGACTAAAACAGTGCACATGCATGTTTTTTAAATTTTTTATTAATTATAATATTTACTTATTTTCTTTTTTAATTGTTTCATTAGGTTGCTGTCGTGGGGCAGGCGAAGCAATTGTAATATTTACTTATTTTCTTTTTTAATTGTTTCATTATTAATTGTTTCATTAATTAATTGTTTCATTAGGCTGCTGTCGTGACGCAGGCGAAGCCCACCGGGGGGCGGGGGGGCGAAACCCGACGGGGGGAGCCTGCCGTCGCAGCCCAGGTACTGTGGCGCGTCGCCATCGGAGAGGAGCCCGCCGGGGGGGAGCCCGCCGGGGGGTGGTGGGGAGGGCGGAGCCTGATGTCGCCGACCAGGTATTGTGGCGCGTGGCCATCGGGCCGGAGGCCCGTCACTCGTGTATATATATATATATATATATATATATATATATATATATATATATATATATATATATATATATATATATATATATATATATATATATATATATATATATATATATATATATACTTTTATATATATAATTTAACTTATATATATTTATATTCTTATATGTACATATATAAGCTTACATTCTCTCAACAGCACACATACATATACATATATAATTACACACAAACTTCAACACAAAACACAAATAACATGTACATTCAAAGCCGATAGGGTCCGGTCGGGTGCAACGTCGGGTACTTTTCGCGACGATCCGATGGGCTTGGTCTCCAACAGACGAGTTGTCAAAACATCATAGCCAAGAACTGTACGCCCGTTTGGGGAAGAGGAACAGAGCACCGGGCCTTCTGAACCGGGGAAAGGAATACTGCCAGCTCCTTTTAACCTATATATATATATATATACTTTTATATATATAATTTAACTTATATATATATCTATATATATATATATATTTATATTCTTATATGTACATATATAAGCTCACATTCTCTCAACAGCACACATACATACATACAAATATATATATATATATACACACAAATTTCAACACCAAACACAAATAACATGTACGTTCAAAGCCGATAGGGCCCGTTCGGGTGCAGCGTCGGGTACTTTTCGCGACGATCTGATGGGCTTGGTCTCCACCAACTCTCCCCCTTTCGAAATCACTCATCTCTGGTGAGTGTTGCGAGTGGTAGTACGGGAGAAGATCAACATCTATGCCAACGAACCAAAGATCTCCGAAAACCAATAGCTGCTCGGGAACTAGAATAGAATAATCTCCCGGTGTCCATGCTCAACCTGAAACTGGAAATGAAAACAGAACGAACTACAATGGAAGTGTCAGTAGCGGAATGAATGTCGGTATGTCCTGAATGTGGTTCCTCACTCTCTCTCACCAACCCAGAAGAATCAAACGGAAAAGAAAACAATGGAAATTCTAAAGAATCATGAGGATCTTCGAGAAATAAAGTCAGATTAGCTATGTTAAAACAGGATTTGCTCACCAAACGGAAGGCATTTCAAGTTCATACGCGTTTTCCTAATCCGATTTACTATACGAAAGGGTCCAGTTCTACAGTAGCTAGCTTCTTTACGATACCAGAAGGTAACCGTTCCGGATCTAGCCGAACCATAACCAAGTCATTCATTTTAAAATTAGTAGGTCTTTTATGTTTGTTAACTTGAGTTGCATGAAAACCAAAGTACTATGCAATTTTCCGCTCAAAATTTTTTATACAAATCATGCAAATGCAATGAATGAACTACTAATATGACTAACGCCACAAACCGATGGTTTCAGATACCAAAAGTTAACTCCAGAGAGAGGTACATGATCAGGAGGCTCTGAGGGTGGATCATAAAAGAATTCATCGCGGGGGCGATGAACACTCAAGTGCAAGTCAGAGACAACCGTGATCAAATGTGTCAACATGGTGTGTGTACTGTCTTTGCAAATGCGGGTGATATGTATCAACATCAACGAATCAGTGAGTGCACCCTCAAACTCAATTGTGATACTAAGGATAGATAAATCCCAGATGTGGGGTGAACCCATAAGTTTTTCATTTGGGGATTCACCGGGAGGGGTATAATAAAATTCGTCGCAAATGCGACGCGTGCAAACGTAGGCTCCAAAGGCATATGAAGTGCTCTCATGACAATGTACGTGAAGTATGCCAATCGTGATAAGTGTATTAAGGGAAAGTGAGGCATCAGGAGACTTATCAGGTGGGACATCTGAAAACTCATCGTGAATACGATGGTCAACAGGTGGTACGTCTCATAACTCAGCTAGAGTGCGAGTCACCAGATGGCTATGCTCAAGCTCTAATATATAGATGTCACACTCAAAATCATCTCGCTGAAACACTATCGACATCAAGGGCGACAATAGAGCAGATATCCATGTCTTAAAATTCGCAAGTGTGTTATTCACAGGAATCTCATCCACACATGGACGAGATGGCTCATCTGGAGGCTCAATAAGAGGGTCGTCAAATGACCCATCAGTCCAGCGATGGTCCTCCGGAAGCAACTCATCAGAAGGGGTCATACTCCCAGAAAAGGTAGAAGTGACTACCTCGAGATCACTACTAACCTCTCGGCTCCCGATCGTAATGTCACTCAGTGCGTCATCTGGTGTGGTGATGTGACTCAATGCGCCTTCGGGTGTGGTGATATGACTTGGTGTGCCACTAGGTGAAGTGTGCGAGGAATCTATATTCAAAATAAAGCTAGTAGATATAGAGTCAAGGACGGATTCACTAAGTGGAGCAGACTCACATGGGGGTTGACTCCACACATCCTGTATTAAAACATCAGACAGAGTGGGGGATGTCTACCTACTAGGGGCAGTGGAATGCGCTTGCTGTCCCCTAATGTCTATCGTCATGTTCACCTTTGGAACACTTGGAGGATCACTAGGTATGATGTACTCTTGACGAGAGTGACTTCTATAGTATTCGTGAGTGTAGTCGTGACAATCGTCCATATTATAATCATGATGTGCTTGTGGATGATCATGTGTCCTACGAATGTGTGGTGGTGGTCGTACATATGCAGTCTCAGATTCCTCATATAAAGGAGACGTGTAGTATCAATACCGGGCGTCGTACTGAAGTCTATCCTCATAATATGGTGTCGAAAAGCCAATAGGATCCATTCGGGTACGAGGATAATAACAACGATAGTCATCGTACTGATAATCTCTAGCATAATGAGATTGCATTGGTGGGTCAATACGTTCTCTAGCGGTGATGTACTGTGATCGATGATAATCATCGAAGTATCGCACAAATCTCTGTGATGAGGTACTATGTGAATGAGTATAATTGAAATCTTGATCCTCAAATAAGGATTTCTCCTAAAGGTAGACCTTTGCACATAGTGATGAGGAACATCGTAACGTGCACGGACAGAATGCTCATCTCGAATTTGAGGTGACATTGACGCTCGAGGGGGTACTTATAAGATATTCATCATAACATTAAGGTTTTCAAGCCCTTCTCGCATGGCCATGTTCAACTCGGCTATTTGGTGGGTGAATGGAAGAAACCACGGGAGTGGTTCATTCCCTTCGTTCCCACGCCTCGGTTGAAAATGCTCAACTCGAAGCATCCTATCACTACGTCGATGCATGCGAACACATAATTCAAATGCAATGATGATGCAAAAAAAAATCTCTTTTTTTTGCAAAATTTTAGAATGATATGCGGGTTTCTATTCTACACAGGGCGGATCCCAAAACTTTAAAAAAATATTGGAACCTCCCTCTGATACCAAATTGATGGAGGACGGCGCGTAGAGTTTGTGCGTCTGTCGGCTTTTTTAGGAAACCCTAAATGTATGCAATGAAATATGAATTTTGCAAACAATTTGAGCGGGTGTTGCGCTGACTTATGAATTTAAGCAACGTTTTTTATAAAGCACAAACAAAACTATTTTTGTTTAAAAAGGATTTTCTTAAAATAATGGTTCGATTCTTAATCCGGGGGACGAAATTCGCAACTTTCGTATTGTCCCCTTTTGTCGTAGTAAGACGGAAATCGTAAACTCCAAATACGTTTTCATTTGGAATTTTCGACGTACCGTTCGCTGACAATACTCGGGCAAAAACCCAACAATGAGTCTAGTTAACCTAAGAGAAAATATAGACACTCACAAAGGAAAAGAAAGAAACAAGTTACCCACGGAAAGATACGTCTTTCCGTATCCGAAGTCGATGGCGATCACACGAGAAACTCCTCGTCACCTTCGAACTCCGCTCCGAGGTCGGCCGCTATCGCATACGGGCGCCAAGGAATTAAGTCACTCCGGCACACGAGGTGGTTTCACGGAATCACTCAATAAAGTAAGAAAGCCACAAACCTAACAAACCTAAAATTCACTCGCTCTCACACTCAAGTGTGGCTCCACGAAATCTCTAACTACCATAACAAAGAGGCTCCACGAAATCTCCATCACACATGGTGGTTCCGCAAAATCCCTAACGCTCACACACAAAATTTAGAACGACTCTATTAGCTGTTTTGGGAAACAGTTAAACAGCAGGTTTGTCTTTAATTCACTAAAGGCAAATAGTAACATTATTTCTTTCACTGTTCATCATCTCCTAACATTCGACTATTGCAGAAACAATAAAAAAAACACATCAACTACGGCTACTCAACAAATAACAGGAGCAGTAATAAATGTGTCGTTCACCCTGAAACAGGAATCCAAAATGAACAATTTTTAACATTCAACTACTCTCACAAACTCGAATCAAGCTTACAGCAACAAGAATTTCAACTTCAACATTCATCACCTAACAACTAACAGCAGCAAAGAAACAGCCGCTTTCACAGTACGGTTCATCTTCTCCAGGGAAGGTAATGGCAGCACACACATACAGCTCTCACCAGAGCTTCATTCCCACCTAAGTTCTAACAGGAAACACACAGCGACCTCACGCCTAAGCTCTAACAGGAATTCATACAGAAATCCTCACACAGAAATCGCATACATCAATCTTCAATTTCATATTTTCATCAATCACCCCCCATTTCATGTCTGTCTTCTTCTTTTATAGGGCAACAGGAACCGCAGGTGTGGCCGAAACTTTGGCAGAGAGGAAATGGCGGAAGAGGAGTGGAGTCGAACCGTCGGGAGAGTACGTTAGGCCCTTCAGTCGTGTCTAGTATCGCTGGATCATGGCGATTGTTGCTCGAGGTGGGGTTTTGGCGGCGAAGTCAGCGAAGGAGCAACGGGAGGCGTGCGCAGATCGTGGCCAGAAACCACGCGAGAGCTTCCTGCTATTCGCCCGATTTGGGGAAGAGGAACAGTGCATCGGGCCTTCTGAACCGGGGAAAGGAATACTGTCAGCTCCTTTTAACCTAAATATATATATATACTTTTATATATATACTTTTATATATATAATTTAACTTATATATATTTATATTCTTATAGTCTGATGAATAATATCATGATTATTAAATGGCCCGAACACCTCACGGTCATCATATTCCCTTCTGCCACCTATTACGATGAAGGATGCATATAGTGTCTTTAAACTGGTTCACAGCCATCTTGTGAAACACTTGAAAGCACTCAAAAAATCACTCTTTCTTTTAGGAGATAGACTCATGTGGTAGGAGAAAAAACAAATAATAAAAGTGTCTAAACAACGAAAACCATTAAGAAATAAATTTGAGGACCTTAAACATCAGAATGTACTACATAAAATGGTAGCTTTACAAACTGTATTTGTCGAGTGTGGGCCCATTCAGGCCACGTCAACAGAAGTCAAAGTCAACCAGCTAAGGTGACCATTAGCCATAGGGTGATTAGCCTTGATAGTCACCTCTATGGGTGGGTATTCCGCATAACTCGACACTATAGGCGAGGTAGCCTCTCAGGTTGCCTGGTAGACGAGGTAGCCTTTCAAGTTGCCTGGTAGGTGAGTTAGCTTCTCAAGTCATCTAGTAGGTGGGTTGCTTCTCAAGTCGTCTAGTAAGCGAGGTGTCTCCACAAGTCGCACGACAGGTATGTCGTAGGGGAAGGTCATTCTCGCAACAATGACCCCCCCCCCCCCCCCGCCCCCAAGGATTTGTCTATAAATAATATCACAGGGGTACCAGGAATGGAACCTTAAAATCATGACACCCCCTCCTCATAAGTCTGTTATTCTCTAAGTGGTGTCTTCCTCGTACCTCAATTAGCCTTTTGGTTGTGGAGGGGAAGTTTCTCCTAACTTCCGGGTACGCGGTAGGACCTCCCTGTTGTAGCACCTCGGGTGTGCTTATAGATATTTCTCTCTTTTGAGCTCGTCATCTTGTTATGTAGAATTAAATCGCAGAACAAGTAACCTCGGGCTTCCCGTTGGTCCAAACATTTGGAATCGATTTTCCTGGTTCCAACATTTTCATGAGGTGAGCGTGGACCGCAGTCAGAGAAGGAAAGTTCAACGAGCATGTGACATGGTGCAAGAAGGCGAGCAGAAAGTGATACTCGGTAACTCGGCAATAGAGGGCGAGTATGTGACCAGGGAAGACTCAACGATTTCGCTCGAAGGATCGAGGGCACTTTGAGACCAATGCTTGTTCCCCGCATCGAGATAACAACAACTACGCCTCATCGCGTAACTCCTTCGGAGGATGGTGAGTCATCCAGGCGAGCAGGTAACGAGCTGGTAACTAAAGATCCAAAACAACTTGTGCAATTGCGTTACCTTCCAGCGAGTTCCCAGCTGGTAACTAAAGATCCAAAACAACTTGTGCAATTGCGTTACCTTCCAGCGAGTTCCCAGAGGATTCGTTTTCGAGGAGTGGAGAACCCCACAAACTATCAAGAAACTTGCATGGGAAAGTTAGTTCTAACTCGCCATCCGACAACTCGTCATTCTGGAGGAAGGAGTTCGTTTTGTGATGAAGTCCTTTCAGTCCCGATTCCTGAAGGGTTCAGGGAACCCACTCTAAGTTAATATACAGTGAAGGACGACCCAATCCAGCATTTACAATGATTTGAGGATGTGGTGTCTATCCGGAACATGACATATGCGTTCAAGTGTCGATTCTTCGTGATTACCTTCAAGATAAAGGCGATAGATTTGTTTCATTAGCTACCAAGAGTTTCGATCTACTGTTTCGACGACCTGCGTCAGTGACTGATGTTGCGATTCGCGACCTCGAAAAAAGGAAGGAGCCAATAACTCTTTTTCGTCTTAAACAAGGAGTCAACGAGACTCTGGACAGTTATATCGATCGCTTCTAGGAAGAAGTCCTCAGCATCCAGGAGATGGATAGCTTCACTCTACAGTTGGCCCTAACTTTCGGCTTGCCAAATTGGAAGTCAACTGAGATCCGTCGGTCTCCTTCAAGGATCTGATTGACCGGGCAAGAAGATTCATCCAAGGATAGGAGACAAACAACAACTTCTTGGCCAAGCTGACAAAGCTAACTAGGGAGGAGGAAGATGTGGTTCCAGAAGAGAAGAGGAAGGTGGAGCAGAGGAGGCAGGGATGGAGGAAGCAGGAAGGAAGAAGGCATGAAGAGTATAAGAGGCAAGAAGAGCCAAGATGACATGAAATGAGAAGACCATGTGTGGCTCTGGAGAATCGAGGGCAAAAAAAGAGGTTCCAAACTCTTTTAAATAGGTTGTCGTGGAGGTCGGTAGGAAGACCCCAGTAAATGTGTCCCTGAAGAAGGTTCTTTTCCGAGAGCAGAAACATATACAACCAGCCAGAGGGGAATCGAGGACATAGAGAGCCAATGGCGATTGCCAGAAAGGGTAGCAGGAATCAGAGAAGACATCATTAGAGAAGGAACCAACCAGAGTTAATTCCTTTATATTGCGAACTACACCAGGTAGAAGGGCATGACACTATGACTTGCCCAGAGTTCCTAAAAGTCAGACGGAAAGCCGAAGGAGAAGGCCCAAGGCAGGTAGCTCCTGTCAAGGCGGAGCCGATTCAAGGCCCGGCCCGGAGGAGAAATGAAGACAGGGTTGACCTAGGAGGTCACGGGAGAGTAGGAGGCATCCATAGAAAAGCAGGGCTAGAAGCTTCCTGCAAGGCAAGTCTTCACACCATCTATCGCAGGAGAGTCGCTTTGATCTCCCAAGCGCCTCCTCCATTGGAAGAGATCACCTTCTCGGAGGAAGACGTGATAGGGAATGAAAACCCCTTCCATGATATCTTAGTCATCCAGGAAACAATCGAGGTTAGAGGTGAACGCGGGAAGGGTGATAGCATCTGATGGCCCTCTTTTTGGCTTCTCAGGAGAGAGGAAGGTGGAAGGAGTAGAGTTGTTGGTGACACTCGGTGGAACCACGAAGAACCGCAGATTCGTCATCGTCGACGCGTTGAGCTGCTACTGTGCTATATATAGGAGGCCGCTCATAAATTTCTTCAAGGTCATTCCATCCTCGTACCATCAATGTCTTAAGTACTGCCATGGAGATTTGCAAATAAGGATCAGGAGCGATCCCAGAATAGCACATGAATGTTGCATGAGTGTCGTGAGCACCATTAGTTAGATGGAAGAAGAGGAGGTGAGCAAGGCGATGGAAGGAATGGCACGGCTAGAGACAGAGGAGGAAGTAGAGGAGGTGGGCCTGGTGAATGAGGGCGGAAGGCTCGGGATGCTGAGGATCAACAGAGCGCTATGAGCGGATGTAACACCCCCGATTTTCCAGTGATTTATTTAATTTCTTATTTGACGTATTATGACGTCAGAGCGTTTTGTTAGCGCGTGTTGGTCATGTGACGTTGTTAGAGCGTGCTCTTAGCTCTTTAGGTTCCCTGCGTGGCTTGGTGATGCCTGATAGCAAGATTCCCTAGCGAGCCGGAGTCTGTTTGGTGACTCGGTGGAGCCTCTTGGGGAATGCTTGTGTTTTGGCTTCGGGAGAATTTGCCCGAGTTTTGTTCGTCGGATTTTGTTACCGACTTTGTCGTAGCGCGTTTGCGTTCGTTAGGTTTGACCGGCCAACTTTTGGGATTTGCGTCGGGAGTGGAAAATTTTACATTAGGAAATTAGATCGGCTAATTTTAGACTTGCTCGTCAAGTTTCGTCGCGTTCCGAGCATTTTTGGAGCCTCGGCGCGCGATTGTAGTTTGTATGTGTTCGCGTACGCCGTTAACTTTAGAAATTATTATCTCGAAAACGGTGCGTCGGAATTCGATTTCGACTTCGCCGTTGGATTCGTAGCATCGTCATTCGCCTACGGTGCGAATTTTGTTCGATTCGGCGCGCGTTTGGTCCTCCGTAACGATATATGTTATATCGTTTGTTTTAAATAATTATAAATATTAATATTATATATTTATAAAGTATTTAAATAAAAAAAAATAAAATAAAATAATAGGGAATCGGTGAGAATGATTCTCACCGATCGGTCCCCCCCCCTTTTTATGTTAATTATATGTAATAAATATTATATTATTAATAATAAATATAATAATAATAATATTATTATTATTAGGTATATATGTATATATAAGTTAAAGAAGAAAAATCTTCTTCTTCCCCCGATCAGCCCCCCCCCCCTCCTGTGCGTAAAATATTTTGCCGAGTGCGGAACCTCTTCGTTCGCGAATCTTCCGGCGGCCGCCACCGCCGATCCGGTGGACGGATTTTCGATCCGATCGCGGCGTTGGAAAGCTCTCAGCGAGAGCTTCGAGATCGCGGTAAGTTTTTCCCGTTTCGGTGACCGTTTCGCCTTAGATTTTTTCAGCCCTAACCCCGGTTGTCCGTTTTTTTCGTAGATCTCGTCTCCGCGTGCCCCCTTTCGGACGGATCTACGTGTTGGAGTATTTTGGGTGACGTTTTAAAAATCGATTTGAGGCAAGTGGGTTTTTCCCCTCTTGCGTGCCTCCATGGGTTGTATTTCGCTTTATTATTTCTCCTTGTCGTAGAATACCGGAATAGTATAGGTGAGACTAGAAATATTCCTAGGTTAGGGCGTGTAGTCGGCCTAAACTAGGAAGTTTCGGAATTTATTTTTTTTAGTTGAATTCGGCGGGTATGGGGAAATAATTCGGCGGGTAGGGGGAAATAATTCGGCGGGTAGGGGGAAATAATTCGGCGGGTGTGTGGACCCTGTGGCGGCCCCTTTAGTACTCTTGAGACACCTGGACCTGGTTGTTCGGTTGTGACTGTTCTTAGTCTCCGACACAGGTTTGGGATTTGTGCCAGTGCTAACGATTTACAAGTTTAGGACTGTTAGTTCCTTTCATACTGTTCTTTTGATGCATATTGGTTCCATTTTTGTCTCTGCAGGCTTGAGCGGAGTTTGCTACGTTTTAGTACTTGATGCATTTCTCTCACTTTACTGATTGTTTCACTTGCATTTTGTCCCTTTTTGGATTCTTTAGCTGAGATTTTTCGCATTTTCTCTTGCAGGGTTGGTAACCCTTTTTCTTTCTGCTCTTTTCATTCGATAATTATCTGATGCTTCTTTGCCTCTTGTTTTATTATTTCTTGCTGAGGTGTTATTCTTTTGAATGCCTCAGGTTCAGGTCTGTAGCCGGCTGTGCGGCTAGTTTCGGGAATTTTCTTGTGGACTGCGTTGTGGCAGTGTTTTCCTCACTTGTTGAGGTAGTTCTTTAGCTTTGTAGTAGTACAGACATACATGCTCGCCAGCGAGTTCGTGTCAGGTTGTTGACGCTCGTTGGTGATTTTTCCTTTGTGATACTAAGTCTTTGCTTAGCTGCTAGTTTACCTATTTTGTGGTAGTTTCACTTGCTCTCTGGGAATGTTTTATGCTAGGTTGCTAATTACCTTGAAACCTATAAAAAATTACTATATGTATTGCATGATCAGCATGTTTTATAAAAGCTCAACCATTATTTTTCAAATGCGTAAAAAAGATTGTTTTCTTTATAAATATTATAAATTGAAATCTAGGGTCTTGCATAGTGTAAGTTGTCCTCTTAGGACACTTATGCGCTCTTTTAGGATGTTAAGCATAAATGAAGTATTTTTCCGCTACGTATAAAAATAGTTTTCAAACCGTGGACTATCTGATCCACTGAGCCGAGGGATACGGCCAATTAATTTAAAAATCAATTTTCTATTCATTTTAACTTATGATTTGAAGGTTTAGAGAGTTGCCTGAGCGTCAGCAGTTATCCCCTGCTTGACGTGGCATCACAGTTCGTAGTTATCTCGTGCTCTGATTTATCTTTTATGAGAAAATGCGGGTTGTGACAGTTGGTATCAGAGGGAGGTTGCTTGACAAATTGTCGGGCAACCTGTCCCTGTTAGTATTAGGTGTTTAGAGTCATATCATACACACACCGATATGTCATCAGTACGTCTTGGCTGAAGCACGAACACTACACTCATAGCATGACATGAAGTATACGAGGCATATTATGTAGTATGGGATGCATACTATGTGTTTGTATATGGATCCACCATAGGAGGCAACATGTGAGGGTTATGTAGTATGGGATGCATAACCTCACCACATGAATGCGGCTAGCACGTTTTCTTTTTCGTTGCATGGAAATGTTATGTAGTATGGGATGCATAACATTTTCATGTGTACGCCGCTCATAACATGCATTAGGGCCTTTTTAGAATGCATAGCACAATCATGCATAGCATAACATTGCATAAGCACAACGTGCCAAGCTAAAGATTTGCAGGATGACATGTGTACACACATAATTTTTGAGTCAAAAAGAATATAAATTCATGCATTCCCGATCTAGGCACAAGAGTTAGTGTGATGATAGTGAATCATCGTAGGTTAAGCATAACATCATTATTGAAAATCCCAGAGCAAGTTAGCAGCATGAGCAAGTACTTAAATATGTATTGTTTGTACTATGTTGTTTGGTTCTAGTGAGTGGACTAGGTGTTTAATTAGTGTTTTGTTGTTCCATTAGAATGTCGAGGCGTCCTTCGACAAGGTTGACTCCCCAATCGGAGGGAGAATCTTCAGGTGCGCAGAGCAGCGCAATGATAGAAGGTCTGCGACAAAGCAATGAAGCCTTGTCAAAACAAGTAGTGGATTTGCAGTCTCAGGTCCAGTCCTTGTTAGCAGTTGTGGCAGGGCAAATTTCGAGAGTTCAGGACCCTGTTGTGGGTCAAGCTGTCCCTGTTCCCCCCGCACCTCTGGTGCCTCCGGTCGTGGTGCCACCAGAGATGACCTTTATTTCTCAGTTTCAGCGACTTAGTCCTCCGACGTATGATGGCAAGGCAGATTACATGGTCTTAGACGATTAGATGATATCAATCGAGGAGATATTCTCATACTCTGGGATAACTGATGATCAGAAAGTGATGTTAGCCGCATATCAGCTCAAAGGGTTGGCAAAGGGCTGGTGGCTGAGGGAGAAAGAAGGTCTGAAGGACGGGTGTTCCTGGGAGTCCTTTAAGGAGCTACTTCTGAGCAAGTTTCTGCCATCGATCGAGAGGGACCGTCTGATGAATGATTTCCTGCACTTAAAGCAGAGGCAGCTCACAGTTAGTGAGTACGAAATCGAGTTTAGTAAGCTAAGCCGATTTGCCCCAGACTTGGTGAGTTCCGATGAAAATAGAAGCAAGCGATTTCTAGCTGGGCTAAGTAGTGACGTCCAGCAATTAGCAAGTGCCTATGCGACCTCAAGTTATACTGGTATGATGGAAGCTGCCTTAAAGGTAGAGGCAATTGATAACGCCAAGAATCGAGGTCAACAACTGAGAAAGGATAAAAGAAAGTCTGATGAGGGTAAGAGTACTCAGGTCCCTGACGCTGCTCCGAGGAAGAGAAACAAAGAGGTATGCAGTTTCTGTGGCCGACCGGGCCATCCATTTGAAAGGTGCTATCAAAGATTAGGAGCTCAGAAGAAAGAGCAGATTCATGCGATCCAAGGCATCCCAAAGAAAGACTTGTTTTGTTCTGTATGCAAGAAGCCGGGGCACGATGCTGCCCATTGTTGGAAGAAGGCGAGAAGTTGTTTCTTGTGCGGTCAAGATGGTCATCTCAAGTATCAGTGCCCGCAAGCTCAGCTTACTCTGCAGCCAGTTCCTCTTCAGGCCTTGCCGCCGCCGCAGCGAGTGGACAAGGGAAAAGGAAAGTTGAACGTGGTCTCTATGGAGGAAGCTCAGACGTCCACGCAAGTGATATCAGGTTAGATTCCCCCCTAGTTTTAATGTTTAGCTCATAGTTATAGTTTTGAGCGTTCGCTTTCTTAGTCGCGTGTGCAATTTTATAGGACGATTTAAGGTAAAGAACCGCTGGGCGCGTGTTCTGTTCGATTCCGGCGCTACCCACTCATTTGTGGCTAGGGCCTTCGTAGAGCGTTACCGTTTGAATCTCGATCGTGTTGGTGATGCGTTCTGTGTCAAGTTTCCTTCAGGCGAATCTGTAGTTTCGGATCAGGGTATTCAGAGTTGTCCGATTTTACTAGGCGATTTTCTCGCGATTGCTGATTTGAAGCTGTTGGACCTGGAAGACTTCGATGTGATCCTAGGCATGGACTGGTTGTCCAGATATGATGTTGTGATCCAATGCAAGGGTAAACGCTTGGACTTCAGGATGGACAACGGTCAGCCCGGGAGTGTTTACGGTTATCCGCGCCAGGATTCTCCGACTATATCGGCGGTATGTGCTCGGAAGCTTGTAGGTTCTGGATGTTTTGCTTGTTTGGTTTCGGTTTTAGAAACCAAGGTTAGTTTGCCGCGTTTGGAGGAGATCGCGGTGGTTCGTGATTTTTCTGATGTCTTTCCAGCTAATCTTCCTGGTCTCCTGCCTGATCGAGACGTGGAGTTTGTTATAAATTTGGAGCCGGGTACACGTCCTATTGTCAAGGCGCCTTACCGGATGGCCCCACGCGAACTGGAGGAGTTGCGCATCCAGTTAGACGAGTTGCTTGAGAACGGATTTATAAGGCCGAGTTCTTCACCTTGGGGTGCTGCCGTTTTGTTCGTCAAGAAAAAGGATGGATCGATGAGGTTGTGCATCGATTATAGAGAGCTAAATAAGGTAACAATCAAGAATAGGTATCCGTTGCCGAGGATAGATGATTTGTTTGATCAACTGCGAGGCAGCGCCGTGTTCTCTAAGATTGACCTTCGTTCGGGCTACCACCAGTTAAGGATCCGTGAAACAGATATCCCGCGGACTGCCTTCCGTTCCAGACATGGTCATTTTGAATTTTTGGTGATGTCGTTTGGTTTGACCAACGCACCTTCTGCTTTCATGGACATGATGAACAGGGTCTTCAAGGACTTTCTGGACAAGTTTGTAGTCGTATTTATAGACGATGTGTTGGTGTATTCACGCAATGTTGAGGAGCATGACCAACATTTGCGTCTAGTTTTATCTGTCTTGAGGGACCATAGGTTGTTCGCCAAGCTAAGTAAATGCGAGTTCTGGTTGCCTCAGGTTTCTTTCCTGGGTCATGTGGTTAACAAGGACGGAATCTCTGTCGACCCAGAAAAGATAGCCGCAGTTATGGAATGGACGAGGCCTGCCACACCCAAAGAAATAAGAAGCTTCCTAGGGTTGGCTGGCTACTATAGAAGATTTGTAGAGGGTTTCTCTACGTTATCTGCGCCATTGACCAAATTAACGCAGAAGAATGCAGCATTTGTGTGGAGCGATAAGTGCGAAGAAGCGTTCCAAGAGCTAAAGAATAGACTGTGCACTGCTCCGATATTGACATTGCCTACGGAAGGATTAGACTATGCCGTTTACGTGGACGCATCCCACGTGGGTCTTGGTTGTGTGCTGATGCAAGAAGAAAAAGTGATTGTGTATGGGTCAAGACAGCTTAAGATTCATGAAAGAAACTACCTTACGCATGACTTGGAATTCGCAGCAGTTATTTATGCATTGAAATTATGGAGACACTTGTTGTATGGCGCGCAGTGCAAGATTTATACAGATCATAAGAGTTTGAAGTACGTCTTCACTCAAAAGGAGTTGAACTTGCGCCAGCGCAGATGGTTAGAGTATGTGGCTGATTATGAAGTGGAAATCCTACACCATCCGGGTAAGGCTAACGTGGTAGCCGACGCCTTAAGCAGGAAGACAGGGAAAATTTTCAATCTCTCCACTGAGTTGTTAGTAGAAGAGTTCCTTTTAATGGATATTTCAGTTGGTAGATGTGACTCGCCAAGCAGTTTGGAAGTGTCTGAGCCTTCATGGATTTCTCTTACGAGGCTTCATCAAAAGGACGATCCTGATCTACTGCACCTTCATAATAGAACTGAGAAGGGGGAGCTGCCTGACTTTTCGATCGATGACGCGGGTACTCTAAAGTACCGCGGTAGATTTTGCGTCCCCAATTTTCGAGATATTCGAGTTAAGTTGTGCAGTGAGGCACACGGTTCAAGTGTGGCCTACCATCCAGGGTCTACAAAAATGTATAAGGACTTGAAACAGATTGCCTGGTGGATTGGGATGAAGGGTGGCATTGCAAGGTTTGTGTCAGAATGTTTTACGTGCAAAATAGTTAAGGCTGATCATGGAAGGCCTGGTGGAAAATTAGCGCCTTTAGAGATTCCAACTTGGAAGTGGGAGAGTATCTCAATGGATTTCATTACTGGTTTGCCGAGATCTCCCCGAGGGCATGACTCTGTTTGGGTGATTGTTGATAGATTAATAAAGTGTGCGCACTTCGTACCCTTTCAGATTGGTTACTCGATGAAAAAGATAGCGGAGCTATATTTGAATGAAGTTATCAGGTTACATGGAGTACCCGTAAGTATAGTATCAGATCGAGACTCCAGGTTTACGTCTCGTTTCTGGAAGAGCCTCCAAGAAGGATTGGGAACTGACTTGAGATATTCTACCGCATATCATCCACAGACCAATGGTCAAACGGAGCGTGTTAATCAGATTGTGGAAGATATGATCCGTTGTTATATATTAGACCACGGAGGAGCGTGGGATGAACGCTTGAGGTTGATGGAGTTCGCATACAATAACAGTTATCAAGAGAGTCTGCAAATGGCTCCTTTCGAAGCGCTATATGGAAGACGATGTAGAACTCCTCTATTTTGGGCTGAGGTTGGTGAGAGGCCGATGTTAGGTCCAGATGCCTTAGAAGAAATGGAAGTCTCTGTAAAGCTTATTCGAGAGAAGCTTCGGATAGCTCAAGAGCGATGCGAGAAGAATGTCAATCGGCGTAGGTCCATTTTGGAATTTTCTGTGGGGGACATGGTATTCCTTAAGGTTTCCCCGATGGTTGGAGTGAAGAGGTTCGGTAAGAACCATAAGTTGGACCCAAGGTATGTGGGAGCATTTGAAATTGTGGAGCGGATTGGTGTGTCAGCCTACAAGTTGAAATTGCCCGAAAATTTTCCTGGTGTGCACAATGTTTTCCACGTGAGCCAACTGCGGAGGTGCGTGCTAAGTGACAGACAAGTTCTGGATGCAGTGCCCCAGTTGGAGCCTAACCTTTCCTACGTGGAAGTTCCTATTCGTGTTTTGGATGTGCAAGATCGAGTGTTGCGGAGAAAGACAATACCGATGGTAAAAAATCTGTGGAGAAACCAAGACGTGGAGAGTGCGACTTGAGAGTTGGAGTCAGCTATGAGAGAGGCGCATCCTCATTTGTTCTTCTAGCTGTGCTCGGTAAGCATTCGATAACCCTTGGTTATTTTCTTTCCCTTCTATGGTAGAAGTGTTTTGTGCGTAAAGTTTCGGGACGAAACTTTCTTTTAGGGAGAGTGACTGTAACACCCCCGATTTTCCAGTGATTTATTTAATTTCTTATTTGACGTATTATGACGTCAGAGCGTTTTGTTAGCGCGTGTTGGTCATGTGACGTTGTTAGAGCGTGCTCTTAGCTCTTTAGGTTCCCTGCGTGGCTTGGTGATGTCTGATAGCAAGATTCCCTAGCGAGCCGGAGTCTGTTTGGTGACTCGGTGGAGCCTCTTGGGGAATGCTTGTGTTTTAGCTTCGGGAGAATTTGCCCGAGTTTTGTTCGTCGGATTTTGTTACCGACTTTGTCGTAGCGCGTTTGCGTTCGTTAGGTTTGACCGGCCAACTTTTGGGATTTGCGTCGGGAGTGGAAAATTTTACATTAGGAAATTAGATTGGCTAATTTTAGACTTGCTCGTCAAGTTTCGTCGCATTCCGAGCATTTTTGGAGCCTCGGCGCGCGATTGTAGTTTGTATGTGTTCGCGTACGCCGTTAACTTTAGAAATTATTATCTCGAAAACAGTGCGTCGGAATTCGATTTCGACTTCGCCGTTGGATTCGTAGCATCGTCATTCGCCTACGGTGCGAATTTCGTTCGATTCGGCGCGCGTTTGGCCCTCCGTAACGATATATGTTATATCGTTTGTTTTAAATAATTATAAATATTAATATTATATATTTATAAAGTATTTAAATAAAAAAAAAATAATAGGGAATCGGTGAGAATCATTCTCACCGATCGGTCCACCCCCCTTTTTATGTTAATTATATGTAATAAATATTATATTATTAATAATAAATATAATAATAATATTATTATTATTATTAGGTATATATGTATATATAAGTTAAAGAAGAAAAATCTTCTTCTTCCCCCGATCAGCACCCCCCCCCCTCCTGTGCGTAAAATATTTTGCCGAGTGCGGAACCTCTTCGTTCGCGAATCTTCCGGCGGCCGCCACCGCCGATCCGGTGGAGGGATTTTCGATCCGATCGCGGCGTTGGAAAGCTCTCGGCGAGAGCTTCGAGATCGCGGTAAGTTTTTCCCGTTTCGGTGACCGTTTCGCCTTAGATTTTTTTGGCCCTAACCCCGATTGTCCGTTTTTTTCGTAGATCTCGTCTCCGCGTGCCCCCTTTTGGACGGATCTACGTGTTAGAGTATTTTGGGTGACGTTTTAAAAATCGATTTGAGGCAAGTGGGTTTTTCCCCTCTTGCGTGCCTCCATGGGTTGTATTTCGCTTTATTATTTCTCCTTGTCGTAGAATACCGGAATAGTATAGGTGAGACTAGAAATATTCCTAGGTTAGGGCGTGTAGTCGGCCTAAACTAGGAAGTTTCGGAATTTATTTTTTTTAGTTGAATTCGGCGGGTAGGGGGAAATAATTCGGCGGGTAGGGGGAAATAATTCGGCGGGTAGGGGGAAATAATTCGGCGGGTAGGGGGAAATAATTCGGCGGGTTTTGGTTGTAGAACTTGGTAGTTTTTAAGTGGTGTTGTCGGCTAGTTTTGGTGCCGAATCGTGGATCCTTAGCATGTGGTAGCTGGGTTTCTGAAGGAGTATGGTACCGGGGGAGTTCGAGCCGTGGCCACCACCATTCCCTCCTTTGGACATTTTGGGTTCCTGTAAGAGGTTGGAACTCTATGTGTGTGGACCCTGTGGCGGCCCCTTTAGTACTCTTGAGACACCTGGACCTGGTTGTTCGGTTGTGACTGTTCTTAGTCTCCGACACAGGTTTGGGATTTGTGCCAGTGCTAACGATTTACAAGTTTAGGACTGTTAGTTCCTTTCATACTGTTCTTTTGATGCATATTGGTTCCCTTTTTGTCTCTGCAGGCTTGAGCGGAGTTTGGTACGTTTTAGTACTTGATGCATTTCTCTCACTTTACTGATTGTTTCACTTGCATTTTGTCCCTTTTTGGATTCTTTAGCTGAGATTTTCAGCATTTTCTCTTGCAGGGTTGGTAACCCTTTTTCTTTCTGCTCTTTTCATTCGATAATTATCTGATGCTTCTTTGCCTCTTGTTTTATTATTTCTTGCTGAGGTGTTATTCTTTTGAATGCCTCAGGTTCAGGTCTGTAGCCGGCTGTGCGGCTAGTTTCAGGAGTTTTCTTGTGGACTGCGTTGTGGCAGTGTTTTCCTCACTTGTTGAGGTAGTTCTTTATCTTTGTAGTAGTACAGACATACATGCTCGCCAGCGAGTTCGTGTCAGGTTGTTGACGCTCGTTGGTGATTTTTCTTTGTGATACTAAGTCTTTGCTTAACTGCTAGTTTACCTATTTTGTGGTAGTTTCACTTGCTCTCTGGGAATGTTTTATGCTAGGTTGCTAGTTACCTTGAAACCTATAAAAAATTACTATATATATTGCATGATCAGCATGTTTTATAAAATCTCAACCATTATTTTCCAAATGCGTAAAAAAGATTGTTTTCTTTATAAATATTATAAATTGAAATCTAGGGTCTTGCATAGTGTAAGTTGTCCTCTTAGGACACTTATGCGCTCTTTTAGGATGTTAAGCATAAATGAAGTATTTTTCCGCTACGTATAAAAATAGTTTTCAAACCGTGGACTATCTGATCCACTGAGCCGAGGGATACGGCCAATTAATTTAAAAATCAATTTTCTATTCATTTTAACTTATAATTTGAAGGTTTAGAGAGTTGCCTGAGCGTCAGCAGTTATCCCCTGCTTGGCGTGGCATCACAGCTCGTAGTTATCTCGTGCTCTGATTTATCTTTTATGAGAAAATGCGGGTTGTGACAGCGGAGGAGAAGATGGAGATGGTGGCATGATTGGAAGAGAACGTCGACATATTTGCTTGAAGCGCGACAGAGATGTCGGGAATTGATGCGGATGTGGTTGTCATCGACTCACTCTCGATCCGGAGGTCCGTCCCATCCGTCAGAAGATGAGGATGACAGTCACTGTGTTGGTTGAGCCAATCAAGGAAGAGGTGAGAAAACTACTCGAGGCAGGTTTAGAGATCCAGTATCTAGGCTGGGTCTCCAAGATTGTAATGGTCAAGAAAACCAAAGGATTGGAGAATGTATATAGACTTTTTTTGCTTAATAAAGCTTGCCTGAAGGATTGTTACCCCACGCCTCAAATCGGCGTATTGGTTGATTCAACCAGCAATTTCTCTATTATAAGTTTTCTTGATGTGCTATAACTACAAGATGATGCCCTGCGGATTAAAGAATACAGGGCTACCTATCAAAGGATGATAAACTGCGTTTTCAAGGAGTAGAAAGGGTGGAACTTTGAGGTGTATTTGGATGATCTCTTGAAAAAGATCAAAAGCATTTAAGGGCATATCGGTGATCTAGTGTAGACCTTCAGGACACTTCGAAAATTCAAAATGAGACTCAACCTCGCGAAATGTGTATTCAAGGCAGGAAGAGAAAAGTTCTTGGGACATCATCTCACTCCAGATGGAGTCAAACCTAACCCCGACAAAGTTAAAGCAATCTTGGAAATGATGTCGCTGAAGAGTACCAAAGAAGTTCAGCATCTAACGGGAAGATTGGTTGACCTCAGCCGTTTCTTATCGAAGGGCGGAGAGAAATGATCCTCGTTCTTTAAATTTTTCTGAAGTAACCAATAGTTCAAATGGATGGAAGAGTGCAAAAAAGCCTTCGAGAATCTAAAGAGACAGCTGACACAGGCACCACAACTCAAGGCCGGAAAGAGCGGGGAGATCTATTTCTCTATCTAGATGTAGGGGCAGAATCGATAAGTTTGGTACTCGTGAGGGAAGAAGGGAGGGGAAGATTCCAATTTACTATGTGAGCATATGGTACTCCGTAAGTCGGAAACACAGTATCCAATTCTCGAGAAGCTAGCCTTCGCACTAGTCATCTCGGTGCGGAAGCTCAAACTATATTTTCAAGCGCATTCAATTCGTGTGGTGACAGATCATCCTCTTTAAAGCATAATGGACAGGCTGGAACATTCGGGGCAACTGACAAAGTAGTCGATGGAACTTAGTAAGTTCGACATTAACTTCTTGCCGAGGTAACCATCAAAACGCAGGCAGTGGCGGACTTCTTGGCCGATTTTTTCGCAGAAGCAGAAAAGGGAGAGCTTTCATCATACATGGTGTCCTGGAAAATATTCGCAGACGGAGCTTCGGGAAAGAACTCTATGGGGGTGGGCATCGCGCTGTTGAGTCCACAGAGAACGACGATCGAGCAAGCCATCGAGATTATGGTCCTCGTCACGAATAATCAAGCAGAGTATGAAGCGATAGTCGCAGAGTTGCTTCTGGCCAAGGAGAGAGGAGTCGAAGACCTCCTAACATTTACAAACTCAATGGTGGTAGCATCCCGGATACGTGGGGAGTTTGAGGTGCGGGATAGCATTCATCAACGGTACCAGTTGAAAGTTCAGATCGTTCTTCGTTCAACATGTGTCGTTCAACATGTGCCAAGAGAAGCGAATTCAGCGACAGATTTATTGGCCAAGTACGAACATATAGTCCGGGGAACAGTCACCGAATTGTTGCGACCATCCATTGAAGAGGGACAGATGATGGAGATCGAACATCAAGCCTCTTGGTTAGACACGTTGGTAACATTCCTCAATCTAGGCCATTTTCTCGCGAAAATGTAAGACAAGAGAAAGTTCTGAAGCAAGGCGGCTTATTACCTGCTCCACGGTGGAGAGTTGTATCATAAGACCATCTCGGCTCCCTTGGCCAGAAGCATCTCAGACTATGTTATTAAAGGCGCAAGACGCACCGAGGCGTAAAGGGGTCTTGGGGCCTAGGTGCAAGGCGCAGGTGAGCGCCTTAGGCATGTGAGGCGCAAAAATGAAAAAAAAAACAGCGAATTGAGCGCCCAATTTGCTGAATTTCGGTGAATTGGGCGCGCCTAATTCTCTGATTTTCAGGGAATTGGGCGCCCAATTCCCTGAAATTTAGCGAATTGGGTGTCTAGATGCGCCTAGGCTACACCTCGAGTGCGCCTAGGCGCGCCTCAGGCACATCGCCCGTCTCTGCCTGACAGAGACGGAGGGCTGTGTGCTGGCACCTGAGGAGCGTCAGGGATACTTCTGACCCACTATCAGGAAAGATGTCGAATCATTCTCGAAGAAGTGTCGGAAGTGTCAACTTTTTGCTCCTCTCGAGCTGCAGCCAGCTCAGCAGCTTCGTTCGATGATAGACCCAAGGTCGTTTGTCATTTGGGGAATGGATTTGATTGGTCCCTTTACCCAGTCGGGCGAGCAAAAAATGTTTATTCTAGTAATGATTGACTACTCATAGTGGATTGAAGCCATAGCACTAGTGAAGGCAACGCCGCAGATATTGAGGAACTTTATTTAGGGAGAAATTGTCTGCAGATTCTGGATCCCACTAGCGATCATCACCGACAATGGCTCACAATGTGCCAGTCTGGAGATGACCGACTTCTACAATCAGCTCGGGACGCATCTTCGGTTCGCATCAGTTCATCATCCTAAAAGTAACGACCAGGTCGAAGCTGCAAATAAGTTTGTCATTAATCTTTTGAATAAGAAGGTGAGAATCTAAAGAGGAATTGGTCACAGCAACTTCTCTCGGTCCTATGGGAACTAAAAACTACTCCCAACTCGTCAATGGGGGGACACCTTTCAAATTGTCGCACGGGTCGGACAGCCTCATCCCGGTGGAATTCGAGATCATAAGTCCAAGAGTAATTGCGGCTGGAGAGAAGGAAATGATGAATGGCGCCTTGAAAACGAAGAAGCTCAAAGATTATCACTCGACTACATTGAAGAGCCCTGAGATCTTGCGTCAGTCAGTCAGGAAAAGAACAAGAGAAGGATGGCTAGACATTTCGACAAGCATGTTCGCATCAAGCAATTTCAAGTAGGGGAACTTGTTCTGAAGAAAGCTGATGCGGCGGCGGGAAGGGCCTTTCGTCGTACAAGAAGCGCTCAAAATAGGAGGGTACTGCTTACAAAATCATGAAGGGGAACTTCTCAAAAACACATGGAGCGGAGATGACCTGAAAAGTTTCTACCCGTAAAAGAGAACGGTTATATTTATCTTTTGTATACATATAAAAAATTGCTCATTGACACCATGAAATGTGGGAATTTATTATTCTTCTTTATAAATGGCTCAGATGTACGTCAAAGGGAAGAATCCGACTACAGGGATGATGAGGAGAACCTCAGACTCGACTCTCATAAAGCCCATTACGAGTGATGGGACGATGTCTCGGGATAATAGTGCATCCTCCTAAGTCCAAGCATCTGCACTGACGGTCGAGATCAGCTCCCCTTTCTGCATGTTGGCCGATGATCGCTTGAGTGCACTTCTCATCCATCTGGAGATGTTATCAGGAGAAACTCAGAAGTCAACCCCCAACCCAACAGACAAATTTATCTTAGTAGGAAGGCCCTTCATTTCTAAAGTATGTCATCAACCTCAAAATAACAGAAACACAATAAATGATTAGCACAAATTTCAGGTTTAAGTTTGATATTTATTTGGTTGAAAAACTGATACGGTTAATTTCTTTGGATTATTGAGTGACGGGACAAAATACCCCAGAAATGGAACAACTAGTCTAATAACAACATTGATCGCTTAACATCATGTCAGGGATTAGGATGCAAGCCTCGTGCGTCCTTGTAAGATCATACCTCTGCATGGTAGACCGAGATCAGCTCCCCAGTTGTAGAATGGCCCGTATAGACCTCCTGAGATCCTTTCCCTCCCCAGGTATTCGTTATATTCATGGTAGGGGTTAGGATGCAGGCCTCGTGCACAGTGCGCCCTTTTAAGACCACACATATGCATGGTAGGCCGAGATCAGCTCCTCACTTGTAGAATGACCTTTATAGATCTCCCGAGAGTCTTTCCCACCCCAAGTATTCTTTATATTTGTGGCAGGGGTTGGGATTCAGGCCTCGTGCGTAGTGCGTCCTTGTAAGACTATACCTCTGCATGGTTGGTCGGGATCAACTCCCCATTGGTAGGAGGGCCCTGATAGACCACCTGAGAGTCTTTCTCTCCCCGGGTATTCTTTATGTTTGTGGCAGGGGTTAGGATGCAGGCCTCGTGCATAGTGCATTCTTGTCAGACCATAACTCTGTATGGTAAGCCAAGATCAACTCCCCACTTGTAGGATGTCCCTGATAGACCTCCCAAGAGTATTTCCCACCCCAGGTATTCTTTATCTTCGTGGCAGGGATTAGAATGCAGGCATCGTATCTAGTGTCATTTAAGACCATACCTCTGCATGGTAGGCTGAGATTAGCTCCACACTTGTAAAATGGTCCTGATAAACCTCCCGAGAGTCTTTCTCTCCCTGGATACTTTGCATGGTAGCATGATCACAAAGAGGCGAGTATGCGCATAACTCGTGAATATTAGCAAGCAAGTGTCTTACTCACTCGATACAAAAAGGCAAGTAATCCACATAAATCGAGTGAACCTAAGAGCTTAGCAAGCACTCATCTTATTTGTTCTAAAGAGACTAAGTGAACACTCAAGTCACGCGAGCCTAAGAGCCTAGCGAGTATTCAACTAGCGTGAAGCCTTAGAGCCTAGCGAGCATTCAATTCGCGTGAAGCCTAAGAGCATACCGCGTATTCAGTTTGTGTGAAGTCAAAGATCCTAGGGTATCAACTCGCATGAGTTTCCTGATCACAAGCAAGCCGCCAACAAAGACAAAACAGTTAAGCATAAACTATCTTTACTTCTTTCTGTGGTGGCAAAACGCCATAGCAAAAAAGTAGAGAACGAATTGCTCTGTCATTCAATTAACAATACAAAAATAAGAGGAAAAGGAATTAGTCATCCTCTGGTGAGTAGTCTGAGGAGTCGGAGGGGTCGGAAGAGTTGTCGCCATCTGCAGCAAAAACCTCGAGCAACAAATCCACCATCTTCAGATCATCACATTCCTTGGTGAGATAGTCGCCAACTTTCAACTTGGACAGCATCAAGTCGCCCGCGATGCCAACAATTTGGTGGCGCATCTCGGTCAGCTCCATATAGGACATGTGGATCATCTTGCCACCGTTGGAGAAGCCGGCCTCGAGAGGTCGCCGCTCCGAAGCCTAAGATTCAAGATCGGCTATGCGAACCTGGGAGGACTCCAACGCCGATTGGCTATCATCTAAGTCCTTCTCTAACTTGGAAATCCTCTCGGTGGTGACTAACTTGGCCCCCTGCAAGTAAGAAAGTCACGGATGTAAGTAAAGCACAATAAAACAGTTGACAGTTTATACAATGTGTCATTTGACTGCAGAAATAAAAAAAAATTCTAAAGCGTCGACAGGTTCCGGCGCCTATCGAAGGTTTGCACCTGTCAACCCGTCCAGCCTAGCTCGCCAGCCATCCAAAGCTCTTTGTTTGCCTTCGCCAAGTGCTCCTCGTTTGCCTTCGCCAAGTGCTCCTCGTTGCAGCGGATGTGGTCCTACATCCGGGAGAGGGAGCCTACTAAGCCCATACTCGTGCGATCCCACGGAGGTCGGCCTATAGCAGATCTTGCTTGTGCTCCAGATCGGCGGAGCGCCTTTCCAGCTCGTTGATTGTGTGGTACTTTGCCTCAGCACACTCCAGTCGGTACTCGAATTCCTCCGCCTTCGATACTCGCACTTCCAGCATGGCAAACCAAAGGTTTGGGTCGCATGCCGCCAACCGGTCAATTCTTGCCACGAGCTCAAAGCAGGCCACGACAATCCTGGTCTGATATTTGCGGTATTTACTCAGCGGCATGCCGATAGTGTTTATAAGGGAGGCGACCGGAGATACATGCGACCTGACCAACACACGATAAGGAAACGAGAATCTTCTCGTAAAGAAAATAGAAAGATGGAGGGGTAACGAACAAGAGTGATTTGTCTCTAGTCTTTGAGAGCACCGAGGAGAAGTATGCCGAGCTAGCGGAGACCGGCAAAGCCGGGGAGAATCGCGATGGGACGACGATGGGCGGCGAGACGGCGATGGGCGGCGAGACGGCGATGGGCGGCGAGACGGCGATGGGCGGCGAGACGCCTATGGCCGGTGAAACGCCAATGTCCAGCGAGACGCTGATGGCCGGCGAGACGGCGATGGCCGGCAAGACAGCGATGGATGGCGAGACGGCGTCGCAACGATGGTCGACGAGGAGGCATTCGATACGATGATCTCCGGTGATCGCCCAACTGACCCACGCGAGGAACTTGATCTCGCGGAGGAGTCTGTTGACGCGAGACCTCGGGCTTATTGGGTTTTACTAGACGGCACAACATTTGTGCGCACAGCAGAAAAAGAGAACAAGAAACCCAAAATAGTTCAGATCTGGCAATATTCATGAATCAAGAAGTAAAGTTTATTGTAAATAAAATTACCTTTGTGGGATTGAGACTATACTCAACCTAGATGCTCCAGAAAAATTCGGTCGGCCACTTAGCGGCTTGAGTTCTGAGCATAGAAAGAATATTCGTGCCTCTACAGGAAATCCACACGATCGGGAGAACCCGTAGCTACTTGTCGAACAAGCACTAGGTCGGGAGAGAACACTCAGCGTCTCCACGAACTGCTAGATCTATTGAAGGAGAGGCGGCGGCGACACTCGCCAGGATCGGGATCGGCGACGGCGACGGGATCGGCGGAACGATTTCCGTCGGTCTTCTAGGGCTTCCGCCTTTTCGCACAGTATGGCTCGTGTGCTTAGACAAAATGAACAGTAAGTTCTCTTGGAATAAACCCTAAAGACTTCTATTTATACCCAAGGAATAAACAGAACAGTTCCCATCACTATAGGCAGGCCCAGACTTAGAATCCAGAATTTTGGCCAGACAACGCTTGTCTCGACAAATCGTCGAGTATCTATAGCATACACGACGAATCGTCGAGTATCATCACATACTCGACGAATCGTCGAGTATCCATAGGATACACGACGAACTCAACGTCATCATCAGCTGAACCAACGCTTGACTCTACGAAGGCGTTGAGTGAACTCAACGCTCTCAGCGCTTTTTGTGACATACTTGACGAATCGTTCAATGGCGTTGAGTGCACTCAACGCACTCAACGTCAAAAGCCAGATTCGTCGAATGGCGTTGAGTGAACACAATACACTCAACTCCTAAGTGTCAGATTCGTTAAGTAAACTGTTTATTCGACGAAGGCGTTGAGTGAACTCAACGCACTCAACACCTGAGACTCAGACTCGTCGAAACAACTACATGACTCAACGAATCGTCGAGTATAGTCAACACACTCAACGCTTAATTGTCATACTCGTCGAATCAACACCCTGACTCCATGAATCGTTGAATACACTCAACACACTCAACGTCGTCATTCACCGAGTTAACGCTTAACTCGACGAAGGCGTTGAGTGTTCTCAATACACTCGACGCTTTTAGTCTGTTTGAGCCAAGTCTTTTCAACTTATCATATGAGTCAAACCATACAAATCCAATCTCTCAATTTCTCCACAATCTTATGTGCAACCCTGATATGCTCATACTGAGTTGACAGTGAGTCACATGTTTGATCACTTACAGATCACAATGGTTATACCAACAGTCTCTCACTTGATCTTGAAAGTATCAAGCAAAAGCTTCACAAACAATGAGTGGCATCTAGCAATATATCATTGTTCCCCAAACAGTAAGAGTTAATAAACTCAAAAGTCATTGTGACCAATGTTACAGTGTTGTCATGTCGCTTTGTCTCCTACATCCGGATAGAACTAAAGGTATAGACCGTGTCACCCTCATAATTATTCAATCCTAATTTCCTGATCTAGAATGGACTTCCAGAAATTGGTGAGCTCAATATCATATGTTGACTCAACCAAACATGGTCATGCATTTCTCAGTCTCATTCCATCAAGGGGTCCATGGATGCAACTTCTGTCATAAAGGAGGACAAATCTCATCTATGCTCACATGCAAACACTTAAATGATTTGTAACGTACCAAATAACCACCTTTATCATCCAACTTTCTCAAGACTGGACTTTTGATGGCATCAAAGCACGCTCTTTCTCACTCGATAAATGTTGTGACTTCAGGTCAAAAGACCATAAACATCATTGTCACTTGAGTCATACTTGTGACATGTTTATATAACAATGCACAAAGTATTCTCATATTGGGTCTGTCCAGTACAACTTGTTCATAACAAGTACTCATTTGATGATTTGATATCGCAATATCATGACCTGTGAGGACGTGTCATCGGTCAACGCACATGGTAGTCTTAAAGGTATCATCATCACTCTTAGCTTCTAAGATGATACAACGACCAGGGACCTTTAAAAATGAAGCTTCTGGGATCATAGGTTATCACATTCAAGTCACTACTTGACATATGGAAGCAAACACTCTAAGGGCATTTATTTAGTTAACTACTTTATCATAATAGAAATAATAGCACAATAAAAGAACTTGGCAAAATATATAAATAAAATGTATGCAGCACTCTTATTCATCAAATGAAATATTACAGCCAACAAACATACAATCCACAAGACTCCTAATAGAGTTGATAATTCAGGTATCGTATACCCATAGATCTAACAAGACCATCATGTTTTCTCTGTGCGAGAGGCTTTGTCAGTGGATCCGCAATGTTCTCCTCAGTCGGCATTTTGTTAATACTCACATCTCCTCGATCGACAATCTCTTAAATAAGATGGAACCGCCGGAGAGTTGATGAGATCTAGGTTCCGAAGCAAGTGCAATTGCACCGTTGTTGTTACAGTAAAGATCTACGGGACGAACAATGCTAGGAACTACATCTAACTCGCCGATGAATTTTCTAATTCATACAGTCTCCTTTGCTGCATTTACAGCGGCGATATACTCGGCCTCAGTTGTAGAATCAGCAACTGTCTCCTGCTTAGAAGTTTTTCAGCTAACAGCACCTCCATTAAAGCAAAATATGAAACCTGACTGAGACTTTGAGTCGTCTCAATCAGTCTGGAAGCTAGCATCCGTGTAACCCTTTACAACGAGTTCTTCCTCTCCACCAAATACCAAGAACGTATCCTTAGTCTTTCACAAGTACTTCAGGATATTCTTAACGGCAATTCAGTGACTTTCACAGGGATCATACTGATACCTGCTAGTCATGCTCAAGGCATAAGAAACATCGGGTCTAGTACAAATCATTGCATACATGATTGACCTAATTGCCGAATCATATGGAATCAACTCCATGCGGTCCTTATCTTCACAAGACTTGGGACACTGGTCCTTAGAGAGACTCACACCATGAGATATGGGTAAGAATCCTTTCTTGGACTCAAGCATGCTGAATCATTTTAACACCTTGTCAATGTACGTACTTTGGGTCAAACCCAGCAACTTCTTTGATCTATCTCTATAGATCTTAATATCAAGTATGTAAGTTGCTTCACCCAAGTCCTTCATTGAAAAGCAGTCTCCTAGGTTGTTCTTAACAACTTGCAGGGTCGGTTTGTCATTCCCGATAAGCAGTATGTCATCTACATACAATATCAGAAAGACAACTATGCTCTCACTAATCCTCTTGTAAACACACGGTTCATCATCGTTTTTGATAAAACCAAACTCTTTGATCTTTTCATCAAAACAAAGATTCCAATTTCGAGAAGCTTGTTTTAATCCGTAAATGAATCTCTACAGTTTGCATGTTTTAGTGGCTTCACCTGGAAATATAAAACCCTCGGGTTGTGTCATGTACACTTCCTCAAGGAGGTTTCAATTTAGAAAAGTCGTTTTGACATCCATCTATCAGATCTCGTAGTCATAATACGCAGCAATAACAAGCAGAATTCTGATTGACTTAATCATGACAATAGGGGAAAAAGTCTCATCATAGTCAATATCATGAATTTGCTTGAAACCTTTAGCCACCAGTCGTCCTTTGAATGTCTGTACATTCTCATCCATGTCGGTCTTCTTCTTGAAGAACCACTTGCACCATATGGGTCGTACCCCTTCAGGTGGTTCCACCAACGTCCAAACTTGGTTTTCATACATAGAGTCCATTTCAGATTTCATGGTCTCAAGCCACTTCTCGGAGTCCGGTCCACTCACAGCCTCTTGGTAGGTTGCAGGTTCATCACTATGATTCATAAGCAACACATTACCTATTTGAGACACGAGAAATTCATATCTCTTAGACTAAAAACTTGATCTACCAGATCTACGTGGAACTTGTATTTCCTGAGCAGGTTCTCTAGCTATAACAACTTATAGTCCTGTCTCAGGTTCCAATTCTGGTTCATTCACATTTTATGGTTCTTGAACTTCTTCAACTTCTACCTTGTCAGTATTTTTACTTAAGAACTCTTTCTCAAGAAAGACATCAGTATTTGCGACAAACACTTTGCTTTCGGACGGTAGGTAAAAATAGTACCCTTTAGTTTTCTTAGGATAACCCACAAGATAACACTTATCTGATTTGGGTTCCAGCTTGTCAGGCATTTGACGACGCATGTATGTCTCACAGCCCCAAACCTTAATGAACGACATAGTAGGACGCTTCTCAGTCCACATCTCATATGGTGTCTTTAGAACCGCTTTCGTTGGAGCACGATTTAGTGTAAAAGCAGTAGTTTCTAAAGCAAAACCACAAAAAGAAACAGACAGATCTGCATGACTCATCATCGACCGTACCATGACTAACAGAGCACGATTCCTCCGCTCAGACACATCACTATGTTGCGGTGTTCTGGGTGGAGTGAGATGTGATACAATACCACACTCTTTCAGATGATCACGGAACTCATGACTCAGGTATTCGTCACCTCGATCAGATCGAAGTGTTTTAACCTTCTTACACAATTGGTTCTCTATTTCATTCTTAAACTCTTTGAACTTTTCAAAACTTTCGGATTTGCATTTCATAAGATACACGTATCCGTATTTACTGAAATCAACAGTAAATGTAACAAAGTAGAAGTACCCACCTCTGGCCATAGAACTCATGGGTCCACATACATCATTATGTATTATACCCAAGAGATCATCAGTCCTCTCATTGTTACCAGTGAAATGGACCTTAGTCATCTTGCCTAACAAATAAAATTCGTATCTCTCAAATGATTCATAATAAAATGAGTCTAATAGTCCATTTCTATGGAGTTTGGATATATGTTTCTCATTTATATAGCCTACACGACAATGTCAAAGATATGTAGGGTTCGAGTCATTCGTGCTTAGTCTTTTAGTACTTTATATATTATAGATCTGATGGTTTAAGTTTAAAACATATAAATCATTAAACATTCGGGTTACACTATAACAAACATCATTTTTAAATATAGAACAATTGTCCTTAATAATAAAAGAATATCCAATTATGTCCAAACACGAACTAGATATAATGTTTTTAGTTATGGAAGGAACAAAATAACAGTTATCTAGTTCTATTACAAGCCCACTGGGCAAAGCAAGACGGTAAACACCCAGGGCGACAGCAGCAAGTCTTGTTTCATTGTCAACACGTAGGTCCACCTCCCCTTTACTCAGCAATATTCTCCTTCTCAGTTCCTGCACATTTATGCAAATGTGAGAACCACATCCGGTATCTAATACTCAGGATGAAGTAGCAGAAAGATTTATCTCTATAACATAGATACCTGAAGCGGAAGTCATACATCCCTTCATCCTTTGCAGACCCTCAATGTATGAAGGACAGTTCCTTCTCCAATGACCAGCCTTGTCACAGTGGTGGCACTTTCCCTCTTTCCCTGAACCTTTCTTTTTCAGTGCAGAAGACTTGGGCTCCAAAGCAGACTTAAGTCCTACCTTTGACCTCTTAAAGCACTTAGCATTGCCCTTGCCTTTATGCACCATCAATATGGGGCTAGCAAGCACAGCCGACCCCACCAACTGGTCGAACAGGTCTTCTATCCGAGAAATCGGATACTTATTCTTGACCGTCAATTTATTCAACTCTCGATAGTCTATGCAAAGCCGCATACCACCGTCTTTCTTCTTCACGAACAACACAGGCGCGCTCTACGTTGAAGAACTGGGTCTGATATACCCCTGCTCCAACAATTCCTGCAACTGTACCTTGAGTTCGGCCAACTCCTTTGGTGTCATCCTAAACAGAGGACGTGACACCGACCTAGCCTCTGGCACTAACTCAATCGAGAAATCGATCTCCCGTCGAGGTGGCGCTCCAGGAAGTTCATCCGGAAACACATCCTTGAACTCTACCACTACGGGCACTTCCCCAAGCGATAACTTAGAAAGGCGAACCTCCAATAATGCTACAAGAGCTACTCCACCCTGGTTAACTGCCCGCATCAACTGCATGGCCGAAATTAGGGAACAGGCCACTCCATTAAGGCCCTCAAACGTAACTTTTGTCTGCCCTTCGCTTCTTAGGGTCACCACCTTGGACAGGCAATCAATACTGGCACGCTGCTCTGCTAGCCAGTTCATCCTCAATATCACATCAAACTCAACCAACGGTAGGACCGCTGATATTAACACGAAGTCAACTCCGCCTAGCTCCCAACAAATACGCCCTTTCTACCTGGTGGTCATGGATGACCCATTGGGCATGCGCACCTTCAACTCTGTACCTGCCGAGAACGACTCAACTCCAATCCTCCGGATGAAGTTTTCCGCAAGGAAAGAGTGCGACGCTCCCGTATCAAACAATACCCTAGCGGGGTATCCGGAAACTAACACAAAGCCTAAAACATAGACATCACATATAACGGTCTGAAAGTATGAAGCACAAGGTTAAACTTAAACTTTCTTATACCTGTCAGCACATCGGACGGGCGGATCGTTTCCTGCTGTCCAAGGTTGTAAGCTCTTGATTGCACCAGACTTGAATGGGTAAGGCTTTTTCCTCCACATATTCCCTTCGGACTTTCCTTGGGATTGAGGAGGCTTCTCGTCCCCTTGCTTAGGCGCAAAACCCTTATGACGTTGGTTTCGCTCTAGATCACTCTCCAACGTATTGGCAGTCTCAACCAACTCATTGAAACCAGCTCTCTTCATGGCGATGAGTGGTTGCCTTAGATTCTCCCTCAGCCCCCGGTAGCAGAGGTTATCCATCTCTTCATCATCTGCCATTGTCGTTCCTGCATAACGACCCAACCGAGTGAACTCCTATACGTACTCGTCCACCGTCTTGTCTCGCTGCACCAAGTGCAGGAACTGCCTTTGGAGGGCCAACCTAGTCGAAATAGGAATGTACTTCTTTAGGAAAGCATTCTCAAACTCTTCCATGGACGGAGTGCGTCTAGGAAACTGGCGGTCGCTATGGCTCACCCACCACAACTTCGCATCTCCCTCCAACATGAAGGCCGCAAACTCAGATTTCTTCTCCTCTGGCGTCTCTGCCGCCCTCAGAAGCTCTTACATCCGTGCCCACCAATCACCCGCATCAGTCGGCGTACCGACTCCCTTGAACGTTGGAGGATGGAAGCTCAGAAAATACTTCATCTGCCGGTCTCCATGCCCGACCACCACTCTTTCGGCCAAAGGCTCTGCTCGTCTGGCTTCTCCGTCCGGCTCGACCGACGTTGTATCCGGTGTAGCAGGGGTTGCTACCTGAGCTGTCGTTGCAGCTTGGGCTGCCATCATTGCTTCTGCAAGCATGCGACAGAAGTCGGTCGGGTTTACACCCATGCCCAAAGGACCCTAAGCAGTAGCGCGGCTCGCTGAAAGCTCTTCTCTTGATCTCGACGTACCCTCCTCGTTGCTTGCACTCTTAAAAAAAACAAGGAAACAAGGAATTAGTTTCTAATCGCAAGACTCAAACATAAGGACACTCATGATCTCGCATTACTCCTATGTGGATAACTTCTATATGCACTGACCTTGAATCTAAACCTGTCTCTGATACCAAATTGTAACAACTCCCCTGTAATGACCGTATAATATGGGTCCGGCCAGGGCCCAACAACATACAGACGCCACAGTTTTAGTATTAAAAAGCTTGGCCTCCTTCATGTTTATCTCAGCAGCTCGCAACATGTCTAGGAGCTCGGGCAGTGTATTGTCTATTTCATTCATGTTATAGTTCAAGACAAACTGCTCATAATTTTCTGGCAACGATAGCAGGATCAGATCCGTGGCCAATTCTTGGCACAAAGGAAACTCTAGTCTTTCAAGGTTCTTGATATACCCAATCATCTTGAGTACGTGAGTCCCTACTAGGTCCCGAGCTCCCACCTTGCATTGGAACAATGCCTTAGTAACATCGAATCTCTCTTGAGGAGCTTGCCCTTGAAACATTTTCTTGAGATATTCGTCAATATCCTTGCAACTCTTGTTCTCATGTTGCTTTTGGAGCTCAGAGTTCATGGTCGCTAGCATGAGACATTCGACGTCTAAGGATTCGTCAAGATACTTCTTATAAGTATCATTATCAACATGGGATGCATTCCCGGCAGGCTCATCAGGGGTTACCTCTTCCAAAACATAGATCTTGCGCAGTTGTATGAGAACAATTCTCAAGCTCCTATACCAGTCCAAATAATTCGTCACGCTCAGCTTTTCCTTCTAAGGATCGCTCGGAGGAACAGGGTGGAATGTGAACCACATGCCATGGAAATTCTACAATAATCAAGCAAACTGAATTAGTACCGTATTTCAAAATATAATTTATCTTTCAATTAGAATTTTAATTAAAATAACTCCTACTATTTTTATCAAACTGATAACCCTCGATATCAATTCGAAGAGTTTAGCGAGTAACCCTCTTAGTGGACAAGATCCATATTTCACAAACACTATGAGTCAGTTTTGGTTTTCTCTCACAATGCAGCTATTTAGGTAGGAAATGTTTGTCAATTGCATCATATTGGGTCCATTGTTCTCAATGTCCCTGATTTGTGAGAAGTCAAACAGGTCAATGTCACACACATCAAATGTATTGATGTGTATTTGAGATTTTGAGTGCAAATTAGTCCATATCACATTGATTGGACATGTGGACACAATAAGTGATTGCTGGACATAGCAAAAATCGACTAAGTCTACAGGCGTTGAGTGGAGCAAGCTCACTCAACGCTAGAGGTAAGAATTCAATATTGTCTAGTAGAATGTTGCCTAAGTCCACAGGCGTTGAGTGAGGACAGCTCACTCAACGTCATATAACAAATAGCGTTTCGTCTATCTCAGCCTAGCTGTTAGATAGCCAGAAATTTAGCTAAGTACAAAAGCGTTGAGTGTACTCTACTCACTCAACGTCATACAACAAAAAGGCTGTGAGTCAGGCTGAGTCAGTCTAAGCCTCGAGAAATTGGCTGAAAATGCGGCTAAGTCCACAGACGTTGAGTGTGGTCTACTCACTCAACGTCATACAGCTTTTAGCGTTAAGTGTTGTTGTGGCTATCAGCTCCACAGAAAAGTTTGGCAAAATTTTCACTAAGTCCACAAGCGTTGAGTGTAGCTTACTCACTCAACGCCAGATAACAGAAAAGTTCGGTTAAGTAGTTTGGCGTTGAGTGCAGCTTACTCTCTCAACGCCAAGGCGCAGAAATATTTGCTAAGGCAAATAGCGTTGAGTGAGGCAAGCTCACTCAACGCTCTCGACGCTCTCAACGTCTTGACGCAGAAAATTTGGCTAAGTAGAAATGCGTGGATAGTTTGTCTTTCGTCGAGCTCAGCTTCGTCGAATTGAGCTTATCTTTCGTCGAACTGAGTCTGGAGTTCGTCGAACTAAATTTACTCTTTCGTCGAACTGAGTTTAGCTTTCGTCGAACTAACTCTAAAATTCATCGAACTGAATTTATGCTTTCGTCGAGCTGAGCTTGTCGTTCGTCGAACGGAGCTCAGCATTCGTCGAGCTCCATACCTAGACAGACAGAATTTTGTCTAAGTGTTGTGACGTTGAGTGATGCTTACTCACTCAACGTCTTTGGTTCTGATGTTTGAATTTTGTCTAAGTCCACAGATGCTGAGTCATGCTGACGTCAGCAAAGTCAAAAAGTCAACCAAAATTCAAATGTTGTGAAAATGCTGTCAGAGACGGTGGTCAGTTGTTATCATCTTCTACACTTTCCAAGAAGTATTTTCATCATTAAGTGTTAGGGCTCACACACAGCAAAGAGCCGTTGAATCAAGATTAAATGGAAAGCATGCGCTGAATGGCTCAATCTCAGCCATTAATCCTGGTAGTGAGGCCAACTGCTCAATTGACATTCAGAGAATAAAAAGAAGCAAATCGGCCAGAGCAAATCAAACGATTCCTTGTCTGGGTTTTTTGAAAACGAAAGTGCGGCCGAACTTCATCTTCTTCCTCGCCATTTTCGTCGAGGCTAAATAAGTTGTTCTGCATAGGAAACCTTGCTGAGGAAAGAGATAGCTGAAGCAATCACCATCTGCAGCAGCAGGTTCAGAGGTTATTCTGAGGTAGCAGATCAAGAAGCTCTGCAGAGAAAAGAAAGTTGTTTGAAGGAAGATTCAACCCCAAATTTCATAGTCTTCAACAGCAAAAGCTTGGACTGATATCTGCTCAGTCCAGGAAGAAGAAGACACGGAGTTCTTGCTCTAGTGTCTAATCAATTCACCTTTCTATTTCTTCTATAACATTTTTTTGTGAATCTGAATTTGTCAGCATGTATTATAAAGGCTAAGGTCTTTATGACCTGTGTTTGGATTTGTGCTGGGTGAAAGGTTTTTGTGACATGGGTTTGTCTTTGTGCCTAAGTTATAGGTCTGTGTGACGTGTGGTCCTGCAGGATCTGTGTTGTAAGCTCTTGAGGAGCTGAGTTCTGGAGGGAGAGCCGAATCTAACACACTGTTAGATAGGCGCAGAGGGACAATGCATGTACCCAAGATTGGGAAATCACTATAAAATTGTTGTGTCGTCTGTGATTGTTCTTGAAAGCTGATAACTAACCTAATCACCAAACACAGAAATCTGATAACAAGAAAGAAAATTTAATTAGAGACAAAAACCTATTCACCCTCCACCCCCCCCCCCCCCCCTCTAGTTGTTTAGCTAGCCTTGAAAACAAGACTTTCAAGTGGTATCAGAGGGAGGTTGCTCATTAAAGGCTTAACAGTCTGAGTAGATTTCCAAGGTTAGCTAGAAGTCTGTCTCTATGGGTTCAGGAATGACCAATAAGGAGCTGAGTGTTGTGCGACTTCCAATCTGTATGAAGGAATATTTTAGCATCTGGAAAGCAAGGGTGAGGCAGTTCATGGAAGTTGCTGACTCTATGATGTATATTACAGTTAAAGAGGGACCATTCATCCCAATGAAGGTCTCTACACTGGATGCAAATGTCAAGACCCCCAAGACATATGATGAGATGACGAAGGATGAGTTGGTCCTGGCCTCAATAGACAATAGGGCAAAGAATATCATTATGAGTGTTGTTGATGACTCTACACTCCAGGACCTGATCCATTGCATAACAGCAAAGGAAATGTGGGAAACACCTGTGATCTACATGGAGGGGAAAGATGAAGTTAGAGATGATAGGAAGTCCATACTCAACCAAGAGTATGAGGCTTTCAGGCAATGCAAGGGGGACAACATAACCATCAGTTATGAAAAGTTCTTTAGGATTGTGAATGAGCTGGAGACTTATGAAAGAGTATTCAGTCACTATGAATTGAATGATAAGTTCCTTAGATCTCTCTCTAGAGAGTGGGATACAAAAATCTATGTCATCAGAGAAGTGGCAAAGACGGGTGACACAGTTCCTCACACCCTCTTTGGGAAGTTGTTGTCATATGAGATGCAGCTGGCTGCAAGGAAAGAAAAGGAGAACTAGAACAAGTCTCAGGCTAGAGACAAGTCTGTTGCATTCAAAGCTGAAGGCTCCAGCAAAAGCAGAAGAAAGTCTCTCTCTCCGCCAAGGAGAGATGTTGAATCTGATCTTGAAGATCAGAGAAAAGCACATCAGACTGTCAATGGTTTGATGAAGATTTTGCTGCCTTCACCAGGCAATTTCAAAAGTTCTTAAAGAAGAAGCACTGGAGAGACAGACCTTCCACCTTCTCTCATCCCAAGGATGACGACTACAAGGGCAGGAGAAAATCCTCTAAGGAGGACAGGTATGGTTCCAAAACTAATAAACAAGTTTCATCTAACATGACTTGTTACCATTGCAGAAAACTTGTGCATATAATAGCCGACTGCCCAGTCAAAAGAAGAGAACATGATGAGAAAAAGAATCACCAGCAAAAAAGCAAGAAGGAGAAATCCCTCATTGTCAAGAAGCAAAGAAGCTGAACTGACTCATCCTCATCAGAGTCAGAAGAAGAAGAAGAAGAAGAAGCCTACATTGGATTGTACTCTACTAAAGAAGGAGTTGTAGAGGCAGACTGCATCAAAAGGCTGGCTGCTTTAGAAGAAGAAGTTGAGAAGGTTCATCATGTTGTCAGGATTGAAGAGGGCCCCTCTATCAGTCTGATGGTGATTCAGAGGTGGATTATGAAGAAGAAAGTTGTTGTCTTGGGCTGATGGCTAGGTCTGATGAAGAAGTCAGTCATGATCAGCCTGATCAAAGCAAGGTAATTTCTGTTACTAGCTACTCTTGTTCAGATTATGAATCAGTTCCAGATTCTTGTGCATCTGCATCAAGTGATGATGATGCCACAGAATCTGAAGGAGACATCAATCAATTGATTGATAATTATGGTGCACTACTGCAGGCTTTAAAGAAAAGCAAGCTCCTGGCCAAACAGCAGGCTCAGGAAATTGCCTATCTAACGCTTGCTGCTTCAGAATCAGCAAAATTGTTGGATCAAAAGATGCAAGAAGTCAGCAAACTGAAGAATGTAAAAATCCATCAGATGAGCATCATAACCTTCAAGAATAATCATATCAGGAATCTTGAAGGAAAGCTCTAAAAAGAGAGATAACTAGTGGCTAGCTACTCCAAGCCTAGCACAGTGTTGCCCTTGATAGACTCTTTCTCCTCCCAAAAGGGAAAAAAATGGTTGGGATTCAAGGGAAGGACAAGAGTTGCTAATCCCAAGGTAAAGGGCAAAGCTCAAGTGGAGTCACTAGCCTCTAAGCCTTATGTGAAATTTAGTAAAGTGCAATTTCCTTCTAATAGTCATGATCATGAGAGTATTTATGGTCACTGGAATCATGTTAGACCATCTTGTGTGAACAAAGATGTTCCATAATATGGCGGTAGATACTGAAAGATATGGTACCTAAACACCTAGAGGGGGGGTGAATAGGTGACCTAAACCTTTTTGAAACTTTGTTGGCAGCACAACAGTTATTTTACAGAATTCTACAGCTAACAGCAATTACAGAATATAAACAGTTAATCCACAGCACAGCACAGCACAGCAGACACACTAATTTATAGTGGTTCCCCAATCTTTGGGTGCATCTACTGTCCCCCTTCGCCTATCTAGCAGTGTACTAGATTCGGCCAACCTTCTCCACTATCTCAGAACCCAACAAGGTTCCTACACCTCAGGCTCAAAGCCTTACACTCAGCCACAAAGGCCTACACTCAGCCACCCAGGCCTACACTCAGCCAATTAAGGCCTACACTCAGAGTTCTTCAACTCCTACACTCAGGCAACCAAGCCCTACCCTCAGCCTTTATAATATAGGCTTACAATTCTCTCAGATCCAATGGATCCTACAAGTTAAAATAGAAATACAATAGCTAACTCTACAACTCAGAAAATAAGAGAGGAGTTGAGAGTTTCTTGAAGAGTTCTTGGAAGAACTCAGTTAGATCCAAACTGACTTAGCTTCCTTCAAAGCTTCTTGAGTTAGAACTGAATTAGTCTGAATCCTCTGCAGTTGATCCTTGACCTCTGCTTCTTGAGATCCAGATGATTCTGAATCTTTCTTCTCAGCCTTAGTTCCAAAGACTGAATTCTTGATTGGAGCTCTCTTTCTCCAACTTCTTAGATCTGCAGTTGGACTGCCAGATCTTCTTGTGTTGATCCTCTGTGTATCACCTTTCTGATTTAATCTGATCAACCACTTTAATTATTCTCACTACTTGGAAGAACAACTTGTAATTCTTATGTCAACAACAACTTCTGTAAACTATAAGTGTCTATTTATAGGCTTCCTTCATGGTAACCGGCTGGTCCGGTTCATAACAGACTTCTGACTTCTCTGACAGTTGTTGTAGACCGGTTGGATCGGCAGCTGTCTTGTCAACCAGTCACTTCTTGAAATTCTCTAACTGTCAGATAGTGTCGAGACTTTCTGTTCTTAAGTGTCGACACTTATAGACCAAGTGTCGACACATGTTGTGTAAGTGTCGACACAAGTCTACAAGGTGTCGACACAATTCCTTGTGTGTCTCGACACAGATTCTTCTGCATGTGTCGACACTGAAATTGAGTGTCGACACAAGTACTTGTACTTCATTCTTTAACTGTATTCTTCTAAGTGTCGACACATCTCTTTTGTGTCGACACATCTTCATGTGTTGAAACTGTCAAGTGTCGACACTGCTTTTTGGTGTCGACACAAGTCTTCAATTTTGTTTCTTCAGCTGAGTGTCGACACATTCCCTTACTGTCGACACTTGTACTTAGAATATTTTGTAAACTTTTCTGTTCTTTGCTAAGTGTCGACACAGCTCCTTGTGTCGACACTTTCTTCAAGTGTTGAGTCTTTAGCTAAGTGTCGACACATTGTGCTGAGTGTCGACACTTACTTCAAGTGTTGACTCTTCTGGTTGTGTGTCGACACATTGTGCTGAGTGTCGACACATTCCTCAAATGCTGACTCTTCTGCATAGTGTCGACACATTGTGTTGAGTGTCGACACTTACTTCAATTACTGATTCTTCTGCATAGTGTCGACACATTGTGTTGAGTGTCGACACTTGTACTTAGACTCTGCAGACTTTTGTTGAGTGTCGACACATCTCCAAGTGTCGACACTTTCTGGTGTAGACACAACTCTTCTAGGTGTCGACACTTCTGCTAAGTGTCGACACAGCTTTTCTGCATACTTCTTCACTGAGTGTCGACACAGCTCCAAGTGTCGACACTTTCTGTCTGGTGTCGACTCTTCTTCTCAGGTGTCGACACAATTACTCCAAGTGTCGACACTGCTTGTCTGGGTGTCGACACAAGCTTTCTCAAGTGTCGACACTTTCCCTCTGGGTGTCGACACATGGACTTAGAAACTTTTAGCTTCAGTCCAGTGTATACCTAACCTGCACAAGTAACTCAAACAAACATCAAATACATTATGATGTATATCATTGAGTTAGGTGAGGCTTCTTCAAATCAGGTACATTTGACCAATGTACTCAACAATCTCCCCCTATTTGGAGAAGTCATAACCCTTAGTCAATGATATACACCACTCATAATTAAAACTTAGAGAATGATGTAAAGCAGGTATATGTCAACAGGGTAAACTTAAACATGTAATAAAGCACACATGTATACTCATTCAGCATTACATTACAAACAAGAATTAGACACATTCTACTGAACAATCATGAAATATATTTATCAAAAATTGTTCTTACATTGTTTTAATACATTTCCATTGTTTTACAAAAATATTGCATATGTAAAAGATTACAACAATGTGTCTTAGTCTAATCTTAGTCTAGTTCTGATCAGGCTCTTTTATAACTATGTCTTTCCCAGCTTGTACTTTGGCCTTTACAGCAGCAGCAGCAGGCTCAGTATCAGCAGTCTTCTTGCCTTTAGAGTCCTTCTTCTTTTGTTCTTCAGCCTTGATTTTCTGCCTCTCAAAATAATGATAGGGCTTAGGAAAGTACTTGCTAGGCTCCACAGCTGTTGGAGGTAGCTTTCCTAACTTAGCCTTCCTTCTATGCTAGACAATGGCTTCCTGCCTAATCTCATGCTTCCTCCATTCTGCTTCTGAGAACCATTTGTTCCTCTCATGTGCATTGTCCTTGGCTGCTTTCCAGGCTGTGAGAATGATGTTCCTAGAAGTAGGGCTCCACTGTTCAAAGTCTGGTTTTTGCTCAGCTAGTTCCCTGAACTTCTTCTTTGACAGCCTTGTCTCTTCTTCTTTGTCCATAGCCTCTTGCATAGCTGCTGTAATAGGTTGAGTAACCTTTTCTAAATGGACATTGTCCTTGCCCCCAGATGGGCTATACATAGTGCTCACCTCTGCATGAATCATTTCAAAATCTGGAGGTGGATAAATGACTTGAGCTACTTCTTGTGGCTCACCTCCAAAATAGGCAGGGTTCAGTCCAGATTCAGCAACTTCATTGTCATCACACAGGGGAGGATATCCAAGTGTAGCCCTGATGGAATTTGATATCCATTTTGCATGTTCAGAACTGGCCTTGACTAACACTCTCTCCCCCTTTATGACTTCTTGAGCAACATGATCTCTTACATCATCCTTCTGGAATCGGATTTGACCATCCAAGTACCTGATCCCCTCTTTAAAGAATGGTCTTAAGCTTGGTAAGTTGTTCAGAGATTGACTTTCTGTGAATCTTGTATGGCAGTCTTGACAGCAGTAAGCTCAGCTTGAAAGAGTTTATCAAAATCAGCCTTTGCAGCATCAGTAGAAGTAGATGGTTCAGCAGACTTATTCTTTAATTCAGTTACTATAGCATTATGAGATGCAGTCAAATTATCATTCATTCTTAATTGATTCTCCAGCACATAGCCTTGCTTTAGTGCTATATCATCTACTTTTTCTTTTATCTGTTCTTGATGTTTAGCCAGGAACACCACTGCATTTCCACCCTTGTGGAAGCATTCATTCATTTCCTTCTTATTCAGGTTCATCTCAAACCTTATTGACTTGATGTCTTGAGTTAAGTCAAATTGCAAAGACTTGTGGCCTTCATCAATATAAGTCTCTATAGCTTTCCTTTGCTCATCCAGCTTGATTTGCATGGCTACCATTAAGGCACTGTAATCAGTGGATGGAGCTTGTTGGACTAGGGAGTGTTGAGCAACAGTTTGTAGAGCCTTCTTGTAGCTCTGACTCCTTCTTTTGAAAACAAAGAATTGTTTCTTCTTAGCTTGTTCAGTCTCATCATCCTCAGACTCTGAAGTACTGGCTATAGTCACCCTATCCTTAGGGCTTGATGGTTTTTCAGCTTGCACATCTAGTGCCTTCTCAGTGTCTAGCCCTATAGGCTCTTCCTGAACATCCAAGTTCTCCCCCTCAGCAGCAGCACCCTTCTCTTCATCAGCAGCATTCTTGTCCATGTCAAAATCCTCTTGATATAGGTTCAGAAATAGATCTTCCATTGTGTATTCAGGAGGAGACTGTGCAGGAGAAGTACTAGGTTCATCAACTACTTTTTCTGGAACTTTTTGCACAACAGCAGATGTGTCTTGGAGAACAACATCTGGTTCTTGATTTGCTTGCTGAGTTTGCTGATGGACATCAGACAAATCAGAATCTATTATAGAAAAATCTAAAGTATTGAGGTCAGAAAGTACCTCTTGGATAATGAGAGTAGCTTGCTCACTCTCCAGTGTAGAGGGTTGTTCTACAGCTGGAGGCTCCCCCTGGATTTCAGCTGGCTTTTGAGGAGCAGGAGACTTCTCTGCACCCACATCTATTGGACTATCAGGAGTGAAAACAACATGTTCTTCACTACCTGAGCTGCTGGAGGACTCCTGAGTCACAGCAGCTATCTTCCTCTTCTTCTTTGGAGGGGAATCCTTCTTAGAAACTGGCTTCTCTGGAGTAGGAACTTCCTTAGACAGCACTCTTTCCCATCTTGAAAGTATCCTCATATCCATCCTCCTCATATGATTGATTTTAGCACCAGCAGCATTGCTCATGACCTCTGGTATTGTACCAGCCAGGTAGAGACTTAGTATTCTGCCCAGATTGGGCTTCTTCAGACTCTCCTTAACTTTCTCAAATACTACAATTGACCAATCTGTTTTGAGGTTGAAGATGATTCTGGTCATAACACTGAACATGGAGGATGACACCCTGTCATGCCCTCCAGTCTTACTGAGTATTACTTTTCCCACAATTTCTGACAAGAATTTTCCTTAAGTATTCATTCCTCTCCTGTTGAATACTGATCCTATCTTTAGCTTAGGATCTAATCCACACCAGGTAAGTGCTTCTCTGATCTTTGATGTAGTCACTTCCTCTTCTTCTTGAACTTTAGGTAGCTGAAGTACCTTTCTCAGAGATTTGGGTGAAATCTTGACTTTGGTGCCATGCACCCTTGATTTGATTCTGTAGCCTGAGTCATCTACAGATGCTCCAGCAAGGAATTCGATTACCTCCTTCTTCCATATTTTAGTTGGTTCTGAAACCAGATACTCCAATCCAGAATCGGTGACTAGGGTTATCACCGATTTGATTTCTTGATCATCATCGTCGAATGCGCCACGTACCAGCTCATAGCCTTCGTTAACGTTCTCTTCCAGCTTGGGAGCCATTAGGGTTTGGAGAATTAGTCTTTAGAGAAGAGAAATGTCGACACAAGAGTTTTGGTCTCGAAACTTTTGAAAGCGTGTCGACAAACAAAGACAGAACACTATTTATACCTGTTGATTTTTGAAGATGAACAGGCGGGATAGCGAGCTAAACATGTGTCGACACTGGCAATAAGTGTCGACACTGACTTATAATGTCTCGACACATATGTGTCGACACAAGTTTAGTCAACAGATTTTATGTGTCGACACTTGGTTAAGTGTCGACACCACACTACTCGACATGTAGTCGAGACTTTACTTAGAAAATTCTGAGTAAAACTTAAGTGTCGACACCTTATTGGATGTGTCGACACCTACTTGACATGTGTCGACACTAACATTCTGAAGTGTCGACACCAACTTCCTAGATGTGTCGACACCATTTTCCTGAAGTGTCGACACTTACTATTCTGTGTCGACATAGACTTGTCTATGTGTCGACACCTTTTTACTTAGCCAATTTTTAGTTCTGTAAACTTAGTCTAAGTTTATCATACCTAGTTCAATTTTGAACCTATTGAACTTAGCTTCTTCTAAGGGCTTAGTGAACATATCAGCTATCTGATTATCAGTTTTAACATATTCAAGTGCAATATCATTTCTTTCTACATGCTCCCTAAGAAAGTGATATTTAATCTCAATATGTTTAGTTCTACTATGTGATACAGGATTGTTAGCTATTGAAATAGCACTTGTAGAATCACAATAAAGTGGAGTTCTACTTACCTGAAATCCATAGTCCTCTAGCTGATGTTGAATCCACAGAAGTTGAGCACAGCAACTTCCTGCAGCTACATATTCTGACTCAGCTGTGGAAATAGCCACACTAGTCTGCTTTTTGCTGCTCCATGAAATTATCCTTCCACCTAGGAATTGACAGGTTCCAGTAGTGCTTTTCCTATCCTCTTTGCATCCTGCAAAGTCTGCATCTGAATAGCCTGTTAGATCAAAATCTCCATTCCTAGGGTACCAGAGGCCTAGATAGGGAGTGCCCTTTAGATATCTCAAGATTCTCTTGACTGCAGTCAAGTGAGACTCTTTAGGGCAGGCTTGATACCTGGCACAAACACATGTAGCATACATAATGTCAGGCCTACTTGCAGTCAAGTATAGTAGGGAGCCAACTATCCCTCTATACAAGGTTTCATCTACAGGTTTCCCTGCATCATCCTTGCTTAGAGACATACTTGACCCCATAGGAGTCTTCATGGTACTGGATGAATCCATACCATACTTCCTTATGAGTTCTAGGGTGAACTTAGACTGACATATGGATAGACCACTCCCAGTCTGTTTAACTTGGAGACCCAAGAAAAACTTCAGTTCTCCCATACTACTCATCTCAAATTGACTTTGCATAAGCTTTGCAAACTTTTTGCAAAGGCTACTTTCAGTAGACCCAAATATAATGTCATCTACATATATTTGGACAAGTATTACTTTGCCTCTAGATTCCCTAAGGAATAGAGTCTTATCTATTTTCCCCCTTGAGAACTTGTTCTCAATGAGGAAACTAGATAGGGTTTCATACCAAGCTCTAGGTGCTTGTTTTAACCCATATAATGCTTTCCTAAGTCTATAGACATAATGAGGTAAAGTTGGATCAACAAAACCTGCAGGCTGCTCCACATAGACTTCTTCTTTTAAATTACCATTTAGGAATGCTGACTTCACATCCATTTGGTATACCTTGAATCCTTGATAGGTTGCATAGGCCAAGAACATCCTTATGGCTTCCAGTCTGGCTACTGGAGCAAAGGTTTGATCAAAATCAATACCTTCTTCTTGCCTATATCCTTTTGCAACCAGTCTTGCTTTATTCTTAATGATGATTCCTTGTTCATCTAGCTTATTCCTGTAGATCCACTTTGTTCCTATCACATTGTGATCTTTAGGTTTAGGAACCAGGTCCCAAACCTTGCACCTTTTGAACTGATTAAGCTCTTCCTGCATTGCTTCAGTCCACTGTGGATCTTGTATAGCTTCTTCAAATTTCTTTGGTTCTATTTGAGACAGAAAACTTGAATATACTACAGCATTCTGATTTCTGCTCCTTGTCTGAACACCTTGTCTTGGATCTCCAATTATCAGCTCTACTGGATGATCTCTTAGATGCCTGTTGGCTGGAGGCATCCTTACTTCTGGTTGAACTTCTTCAGCATCTTCATCAAGCTGAGTTCCTTGTACTTCTTCAGCTCCTTGTACATGTAGTTCTCCCCCTGGACATAATCCATCTTCTTCTACTTGCTGTCTTGCAGCAGGTACATCTTCTATGGTTAGCTTGTCCATCTTCTTAGTAAGACCTGTGGGGCTGCACACACTACTAGACAACTCATTGTTAATTAGTTGTGTCTCATCAAAAACTACATGCACAGACTCCTCTACAACTTGTGTAGTCAAGTTGTAGACTCTATAAGCCTTACTATTATTGCTGTACCCAACAAACACTCCCTCTTGGGACTTGGCAGCAAACTTAGTTAAGTAAGACTTTCCATTGTTAAGTATGAAGCATTTGCAACCAAAAATCCTGAAATAGGATAGGTTTGGTTTCCTGCCTTTCACAACTTCATAGGGGGTCTTGTTTAACCTTTTAGTGATGGTAGCCCTATTTATCACATGGCATGCAGTGTTAACTGCTTCAGCCCAGAAATATTCTGGCAGTGATGAATCACTTAATAGGGTTCTACCAGCCTCTATCAAGGTCCTATTTTTCCTTTCAGCAATGCCATTTTGCTGAGGTGTTCTAGGTGAAGAGAATTCTTGAAATATCCCATAGTCTTCACACAGCTTTGTCATGCTTTCAGACTGAAACTCAGTACCATGGTCACTTCTAATTTTGACCACTGTACAGTTCAATTCATTCTGAATTTGCTTAACAAAACTATAGAAGACACTAGGTGTTTCAGATTTCTGCTTTAAGAAGAACACCCAGGAAAACCTTGAGTAGTCATCAACAACTACAAAGGTATAGACCTTCCTACCTAAGCTGTGAACTGGCATTGGACCAAATAGATCCATATGCAAGAGGTATAAACACCTCACAGCATCTTTGTTGTCTAAGCTTCTAAAGGTGGATTTAGTCTGCTTGCCCTTTTGACAAGCTGAGCAAATGCCATCTTTAACACACTTAACTTGAGGACCATTCCTCACTAACTCTTTGCTAAAGAGTTTGCTAATAGTCTTGTAATTAAGATGGGCAAGCCTCTTGTGCCATTTGACACATTGAGAGACTGTCTCATCAGCTACAAGACAAACAGGAGAACCATTGTTCTCAATCATAATGTCTAAACAATAGACATTCCTCTTCTATATCCTGTCAAAATGATCTCTTGATCACTTGACCTCTTGATATGACAACCATTTTTAACAAATGAGATGTCATACCCTACATCACTTAACTGACTTATACTAATGAGGTTGTGTTTCAACCCTTTAACATAAGCCACTTGAGTAATGGTAACAAGGTTTGAAGAGATGTTACCAAACCCTTTGATGATTCCTTTTTCAGAACCACCAAAGGTCACCTTTGGACCATTTTTGATTGGAATGTAGTCCTTCAGTAGTCCCCTAGTTCCAGTCATGTGTCTGGAACATCCACTATCCAAGTACCATGTAGGGGTATGGCCACTTGGATTCACCTGCAAAACAAATTAATGAACCTTAGAACCCAAAGTAAACTTGGGTCCTTGGTGATTGTTAGTTTGCAACTTGACATAGCTACCTGCTGGCTTTCCACCAGGTAACTTGCTACTCACCTTGGCACTGGCATTGTGCCAACAGTCCAAGGCAAAGTGGCCAATCTTGCCACAGCACCAGCATTCAAACTTGTTGTACCTTTGCTTAGGTACAACTTTTGCTGTCTTGACTACAGCAGGCTTGTTGAATGTTGGGGCTTTGCCCTTGGACTTGGACTGATCCTGAACAGTCCTAGCTGGTTTAATAAAACCCAATCCAGCCTTTCCTTTATGATGAACAAATTCATCAATCAAGGGTAGCACTGATTTAGGTTTTGAAAACCTAGCAACTAGCTCTTTTTCCTTCTGGAGATTGATCTCCAGTAACTTAATTTGATCATTTTTATAAGTGATAGTTCCCATCTGAATCACAGTAATGTGTTTCAGCCTGGCTACCTCATTGAGCTTTTGATCAAATTCCTTCTCAAAGTCTGTTGCAGCTGCCTTTAGATCAGCAATTTCCTTTGCCTGACTTTTGGCAAGGGACTTGCTTTTCTTATAGGCTTGCAACAGTACTTTATATTCATCTAAGAGCTGATGAATATCTCCCTCAGATTCAGAAACACTTCCATCACTTGATGAAGATGAATCTGACTCTGAACTAGAACTGAAATCTGAACTTTGAGTTGGACTTTGTACCTGACTAGGTCCTGGCTGCTCCAGGATTTTGGTACTTTCAGTCAATGCCATCAGTCCTTGGCACTGACACTCTTCTTGTTCATAGATTGATTCCATGATCTGCATAAACTCTTCTTCTTCTTCAGCAAATAGCCCTATGTAGGCTTCAGCATCTGTCTCAGTGTCTGAAGAAGAAATGTCTGAAAGAGTCTTCTCATTCTTTGCAACAAAGGACTTCTCCTTCTTTCCTTTGAAGTGAGTCTTCTTTTTGTCACTGGATTCTTTTCTTCTCTCAGGACAATCTGCAATAACATGACCCTGTCTATTGCAGCAGTAACACACTATCTTAGACCCAGTTGCCTTGCTAGTCTTTGTCTTTTTCTTGTCCTTCTTTGAAGGCTTCTTCTCCTGATACTGGACTTCTTTCCCTTTGGAAAATGAAGGTCTGGACCTCCACTGTTTCTTCTTCAGGAATTTCTGAAAATGTCTGGTGAATGCAGCAAAGTCTTCATCACTTTCACTGCTTGTAGACTTTGTGCTAACAGACTCATCAGATTCTGATTCAACTACCTCTGGAGGAGGAGTTGATGACTTAGTCCTGCCCTTTCTAGGTACTTCTGACTTGAAGGCAACAGTCCTTTCCCTGTGCTCAGTCCTTGTTGATTTTTCCTCCTCTTTTCTCACTGACAGCTGCATCTCATAAGACAACAACTTGCCAAACAGTGTGGGAGGAGGAATTTCTCCCAACTTTGCCATTTCTCTGATGGCACAGATCTTGGTGTCCCAATCTTTGGTTAGGGACCTTAAGAACTTATCATTCAATTCATAGTTAGTGAACTCTCTTCCATAGGACATGAGTTCATTAACAATTCTATAGAACTTCTTGTAGCATTCAGTGATGCTATCTCCTCTTCCTTGCCTAAAGCTCTCATACTCTTGATTAAGCAAGGACTTCCTATCTTGCCTAACTTCTTCAGAACCTTCCATATAGACAATGAGGGTATCCCACATTTCTTTTGCTGTTTTACAGTGAATTAGGTTCTGAAAGGTTGCATCATCAATGGCACTTACTATTATGTTTTGTGCCCTTTTGTCCATAGTGGCTAGGACAATTTCATTCTTGGTCATCTCAGAGAAATCCTTTGGAGTCCTCTGATTTGCATCCAATACTGAGATCTTCATGGGCACATATGGCCCCTCTTTGACTGTGATGTAGATTCTAGGGTCTGAGGCCTCCATGAATAGCCTTACCCTCTTCTTTCCAGATTCCAAAAATCTCCTTTCTGCATATGGGCAGTTTCATTGAACCCAATTCCTTGTGATTCTCTGAAGACCCCATGTTTCTTGATTTTCTTGAAACTGTATTCTGACTTACACTGAATCTGCCAAACTGGATCTCCTCAGACAGTTAGTCCTTTTTGAGGAACCTCGCTTTGATACCACTTGAAAGATATGGTACCTAAACACCTAGAGGGGGGGTGAATAGGTGACCTAAACCTTTTTGAAACTTTGTTGGCAGCACAACAGTTATTTCACAGAATTCTACAGCTAACAGCAATTACAGAATATAAACAGTTAATCCACAGCACAGCACAGCACAGCAGACACACTAATTTATAGTGGTTCCCCAATCTTTGGGTACATCCACTTTCCCCCTTCGCCTATCTAGCAGTGTACTAGATTCGGCCAAACTTCTCCACTATCTCAGAACCCAACTAGGTTCCTACACCTCAGGCCCAAAGCCTTACACTCAGCCACAAAGGCCTACACTCAGCCACCCAGGCCTACACTCAGCCAATTAAGGCCTACACTCAGAGTTCTTCAACTCCTACACTCAGGCAACCAAGCCCTACCCTCAGCCTTTATAATATAGGCTTACAATTCTCTCAGATCCAATGGATCCTACAAGTTAAAATAGAAATACAATAGCTAACTCTACAACTCAGAAAATAAGAGAGGAGTTGAGAGTTTCTTGAAGAGTTCTTGGAAGAACTCAGTTAGATCCAAACTGACTTAGCTTCCTTCAAAGCTTCTTGAGTTAGAACTGAATTAGTCTGAATCCTCTGCAGTTGATCCTTGACCTCTGCTTCTTGAGATCCAGATGATTCTGAATCTTTCTTCTCAGCCTTAGTTCCAAAGACTGAATTCTTGATTGGAGCTCTCTTTCTCCAACTTCTTAGATCTGCAGTTGGACTGTCAGATCTTCTTGTGTTGATCCTCTGTGTATCACCTTTCTGATTTAATCTGATCAACCACTTTAATTATTCTCACTACTTGGAAGAACAACTTGTAATTCTTATGTCAACAACAACTTCTGTAAACTATAAGTGCCTATTTATAGGCTTCCTTCATGGTAACCGGCTGGTCCGGTTCATAACAGACTTCTGACTTCTCTGACAGTTGCTGTAGACCGGCTGGATCGGCAGCTGTCTTGTCAACCAGTCACTTCTTGAAATTCTCTAACTGTCAGATAGTGTCGAGACTTTCTGTTCTTAAGTGTCGACACTTATAGACCAAGTGTCGACACATGTTGTGTAAGTGTCGACACAAGTCTACAAGGTGTCGACACAATTCCTTGTGTGTCTCGACACAGATTCTTCTGCATGTGTCGACACTGAAATTGAGTGTCGACACAAGTACTTGTACTTCATTCTTTAACTGTATTCTTCTAAGTGTCGACACATCTCCTTTGTGTCGACACATCTTCATGTGTTGAAACTGTCAAGTGTCGACACTGCTTCTTGGTGTCGACACAAGTCTTCAATTTTGTTTCTTCAGCTGAGTGTCGACACATTCCCTTAGTGTCGACACTTGTACTTAGAATATTTTGTAAACTTTTCTGTTCTTTGCTAAGTGTCGACACAGCTCCTTGTGTCGACACTTTCTTCAAGTGTAGAGTCTTTAGCTAAGTGTCGACACATTGTGCTGAGTGTCGACACTTACTTCAAGTGTTGACTCTTTTGGTTGTGTGTCGACACATTGTGCTGAGTGTCGACACATTCCTCAAATGCTGACTCTTCTGCATAGTGTCGACACATTGTGTTGAGTGTCGACACTTACTTCAATTACTGATTCTTCTGCATAGTGTCGACACATTGTGTTGAGTGTCGACACTTGTACTTAGACTCTGCAGACTTTTGCTGAGTGTCGACACATCTCCAAGTGTCGACACTTTCTGGTGTAGACACAGCTCTTCTAGGTGTCGACACTTCTGCTAAGTGTCGACACAGCTTTTCTGCATACTTCTTCACTGAGTGTCGACACAGCTCCAAGTGTCGACACTTTCTGTCTGGTGTCGACTCTTCTTCTCAGGTGTCGACACAATTACTCCAAGTGTCGACACTGCTTGTCTGGGTGTCGACACAAGCTTTCTCAAGGGTCGACACTTTCCCTCTGGGTGTCGACACATGGACTTAGAAACTTTTAGCTTCAGTCCAGTGTATACCTAACCTGCACAAGTAACTCAAACAAACATCAAATACATTATGATGTATATCATTGAGTTAGGTGAGGCTTCTTCAAATCAGGTACATTTGACCAATGTACCCAACAGATACAGCAAGGGTGTATATGAGGAAATACAAATGGCTCATCCTGAACCATTTGTGTTTGATGCAACAGCCCCTTCAGTCAAGGGTAAAGCTACTGACTGTTCTCAAATTCCTCCAGCCCACTCTAAGACAAAGGGCAAGGCTGTCAGTAGACCAAATTAGGGCATCTTTGAGGTCATCAAGAGTATGCTTTCTGAAAAGAAAGTTGCTGCTAGAAGGGCTCAAAATATCTCAAGCACTTTTACTGTCAGACCCACCACTTGTCAGACAGGGGCTGAGAAACCAAAGAACAGAACTGTTGCTACTCCTTCTAGACTGAGAGCTGCTATTAACACAGCCACTAGACCTGCTCCAAAAAGAATGTACAACATCCATGAGTGTTGGTGTTGTAGCAAGGTAGGCCACTTTGCTGTTGATTGCTGGCACAATCATAGTGTACAAAGAGCAAATGTTAGCTTGCCTGTAAGAAAAGCTGCAGGCAGGCAGAGTTATTTTCAGTCTAACATGCACCAAGGACCCAATAACAATTGGGGTTCTAAGGTTAACTGATTTGTGTTTTGCAGATTAGTTCAAGTGTCCAAACCCCCATATGGTACTTGGACAGTGGACGTTCCAGGCACATGATTGGAACAAGGAGCATGCTGGAGGATTATGCTCTAGTAAAGAATGGATCAAAGATTATCTTTGGTGGGTCAGAAAAAGGGGTGACTAGAGGTTATGGTAAGATCTCTAATGGCATAGTCACTATCACTAGAGTAACCTATGTGGAAGGGTTGCAACACAACCTGATAAGCATTAGCCAACTCTGTGATCTTGGCTATGACATAGTATTCCAAAAGAATGAGTGTCAGATTATGAGGTTAAGTGACCAAGAGGTCATCTTAACAGGCACTAGGAATGGAAATGTGTACTGTTTAGATTTCCTATGCTCTAGCAAAGACTCAAATGTATGCTTAATTGCAGATGAGAAAGCCTCTTCCTGTGTCCAGTGGCAGAAGAGACTAGCTCATCTAAATTATAGGACAATAGGCAAGCTATTTAGCAATGAGCGGGTTATGAATGGGCCTAAGTCTATATGCACTAAGGAGGGTATTTGCTCTGCATATCAAAAGGGCAAATAGACTAAGACATCCTTCAAGAGCATTGGCACCAAAGACTCAGTGAGGTGCTTATACCTCTTGCATATGGATCTGTTTGGTCTTATGCTAATTCAAAGTATAGGTAGAAAAGTCTACACCCTTTGTGGTTGTTGATGATTTTTCCAGATTTGTCTGTGTGTTCTTTCTAAGGAAGAAATCTGAAACCTATGTTGTCTTTCAGACATTTGTCAAGCAAATTCAGAGTAAATTCAATAGCATTGTGGTCAAAATCAGAAGTGACAAGGTTCTGTGAAGAGCAGGGGATTCATCAAGAATTTTCCTCTCCTATAACACTCCAGCAAAATGGAATTGCTGAGAGGAAAAATATGACTCTCATAGAGGCTGGTAGAACCTTGTTAAGTGACTCATCTCTCCTAGAATACTTCTGAGCTGAAGCAGTTAACACTGCATGTTATGTTCTTAATAAGGCTTCTATCACCAAGAGCCAGAAGAAGACTCCCTATGAGATCTTGAAGGGCAGAAAACCAAACCTGAGCTATTTCAGGATCTTTGGTTGCAAGTGTTATGTGCTCAACAATGGAAAAGTCCATTTGACTAAGTTTGTTGTCAAGTCGCATGAAGAGATCTTTGTTAGGTATAAGACTCATAGTAAGGCATATAAAATCTACAACTTAACTAGCCAAGTTGTAGAAGAGTCGATGCATGTTGTTTTTGATGAGTCCAGCATGGTTAACTGTGAGCTACCAAGCTCCTCCTCTTATAGTATTGCAGGTACAGAGCAGATGATGGACAAGCTGACCATCAATGAAGCTACCCCCACAGTCCAAGATAATGATGATGGACTACCTATTCCAAGAGAAGGGGAAAACATACGTGAAGAAATTGAAGACCAGCTAGCTGAAAACCCTGAAGATCAGCAAGCTGCAGCTACATTGCCTCCAGCTACCAGGCACCTAAGGGACCATCCAATACACCAAATCATTGGTGATGCAAATCATGGAGTCCAGACCAGAAGCAGGAGCATGAATACAGCTCTCTACTAAAGCTTTTTGTCTCAAGAAGAGCTCAAGAAATTTGAAGAAGCAATCAAGGACCAGTTTTGGATTAGAGCAATGCAAGAAGAACTGGACCAATTTAAGAGATTTAAGGTCTGGAAGTTGGTTCTCAGACCACAAGGACAAAATGTCATAGGGACCAAGTGGATCTACATGAATAAGTTGCATCAAAATGACATTATTGTTAAGAATAAGGCTAGACTGATGGCTAAAGGCTATAGACAAGAAGAGGGCATAGACTTTGACCAGACCTTTACCCCAGTAGTCAGATTGGAAGCAATAAGGATATTCCTTGTATTTGCTGCGTATCAGGGATTCAGAGTCCACCAGATGGATGTCAAGTCAGCATTCCTGAATGGGGACCTAAAAGAGAAAGTATGTGTGGATCAGCCACCAGGTTTTGTAGATCTCAACTCTTCTAATTTTGTTTATAAGCTTAGGAAAGCTTTATATGGGCTAAATCAAGCTTCTAGGGCTTGGTATGAAACTTTGTCCAGCTTCCTCGTTGCGAACAAATTCTCAAGGGGGAAGATAGACAAGACCATATTCCTAAGGGAATCAAATGGCAAGCTTATCCTAGTACAGATATATGTCGATGACATTATCTATGGATCTACTGATGACAACCTTTGCAGGAAGTTTGCTAAACTTATGCAAGGGAAGTTTGAAATGAGCAGCATGGAAGAGCTCAAGTTTTTCTTGGGACTCCAAGTAAGACAGACTGATGATGGTTTGTCCATATCCCAGTCCAAGTTCACCAGGGAGTTAATCAAAAATATGGTATAGAGAATGCCTCCACCATAAGAACTCTCATGGGGTCAAGTATGCCTATAGGTAAAGATGAAGCAGGAAAACTTGTTAATGAGTCTTTGTATAGAGGAATAATTGGCTCCCTTCTATACCTGACTGCTAGTAGGGCTGACATCATGTATGCTACATGTATCTATACTAGGTATCAAGTCTGCCCTAAAGAATCTCATTACTTTGTTGCAAAGAGAATCTTGAGGTATCTTAAGGACACACCAGATCTTGTCTATGGTACCCTAGAAATAGGGATTTTGATCTAACAGGATTTTCAGATGCAGATTTTGCAGGCTGCAAAGAAGACCGGAAAAGCACTACTAGAACCTATCAGTTCTTAGGAAAAGGCTAATTTCTTGGAGCAGCAAGAAGGAAACTAGTGTGACTATATCCACTGTTGAGTCAGAATATATATCAGCAGGTAGCTGTTGTGCTCAGCTGCTGTGGATCCAACATCAGCTCCAGGATTACAACCTTCGGGTAAGTAGAACTCCTCTCTACTGTGATTCTACAAGTGTTATTTCTATTACTAAGAATCCTGTCTCATATAGCGGGACTAAGCATATAGAAATTAGATATTTTATTAGGGAGCATGTGGAAAAGGAAGACATCAGTCTTGAGTTTGTCCCCACAGACAAGCAAGTGGCTGATATCTTCACTAAGCCATTAGATGAAGCAAAGTTCAATACCCTCAAATGTGAGCTGGTATGTTGAACTTGGCATAGCCTCAGGCACTCCCTTTTGCATTGTTTTTTTTGTGGTGCAGGTATTGTTCCTCTTGCTGGACATACAGACTCTCGAATGGTATCAGTTCACTGATGCTTCTACTGAGGGGGTGTAAGTTACACTAGAGAGAAGAGAGAAAGTCGGCTAGTGGAAGGGCCAGCCCCTATCTGCCTATTCTGCAGAAGTCAAAAGGGGAGAGAAGAGAGAAGGTCTTAGCAAGGGGAAGACATAGCAAGGGGGAGAGATGGCAAAGGGGAAAGGACATATTCAGTCATCCAGAGAAGGACATGTGGCACTCAAGGACAAACAACTTGCAGCAAAACAGAGGGAGTAGTGATGCTCACCATACAAGCAGTAAATGAGGTACACTTACTTATAGCTTATCAGAATTTCAATATTTATTTTGTTGTATAGGTTGTGTGTGTTATTGAGCAAGGAAAGAAAACAATTTTTTTATTTTTGAGAAGAATTTTGACTTCTTCAAATATGGTGAGATTGTTGGATCCATTGTTCTCAATGTCCCTGATTTGTGAGAAGTCAAACAGGTCAATTTCACACACATCAAATGTATTTGATGTGTATTTGAGGTTTTGAGTGCAAATTAGTCCATATCACATTAATTAGACATGTGGACACAATAAGTGGTTGTAGGATATAGCAAAAATCGACTAAGTCCACAGGCGTTGAGTGAAGCAAGCTCACTCAACGCTAGAGGTAAGAATTAAATATTGTCTAGTAGAATGTTGCCTAAATCCACAGGCGTTGAGTGAGGACAGCTCACTCAACGCCATATAACAAATAGCGTTGAGTCTATCTCAGCCTAACTGTTAGATAGCCAGAAATTTAGCTAAGTACAAAAGCGTTGAGTGTAGTCTACTCACTCAACGGCATACAGCAAAAAGGCTGTGAGTCAGGCTGAGTTAGTCTAAGCCTGGAGAAATTGGCTGAAAATGTGGTTAAGTCCACAGACGTTGAGTGTGGTCTACTAACTCAACGGCATACAGCTTTTAGCGTTGAGTGTTGTTGTGGCTGTCAGCTCCACAGAAAAGTTTGGCAAAATTTTCACCAAGTCCACAGGCGTTGAGTGTAGCTTACTCAACGCCAGATAATAGAAAAGTTCTGTTAATTAGTTTGGCGTTGAGTGTAGCTTACTATTTCAACGCCAAGGCGCATAAATATTTGCTAAGGCAAATAGCGTTGAGTGAGGCAATCTCACTCAACGCTCTCAATGTCTTGACGCAGAAAATTTGGCTAAGTCCAAATGTGTGGATAGCTTGGCTTTCGTCGAGCTCAGCTTCGTCGAACTGAGCTTAGCTTTCGTCGAACTGAGTATGGAGTTCGTCGAACTGAATTTACTCTTTCGTCGAACTGAGTTTAGCTTTCATCAAACTAAGTCTAAAATTCGTCGAACTGAATTTATGTTTTCGTCGAGCTGAGCATGTCGTTCGTCGAACGGAGCTCAGCATTCGTCGAGCTCAATACCTAGACAGACAGAATTTTGTCTAAGTGTTGTGTCGTTGAGTGATGCTTATGCACTCAACGCCTTTGGTTCTAATACTTGATTTTTGTCTAAATCCACAGATGTTGAGTCATGTTGACGTCAGCAAAGTCAAAAGGTCAACCAAAATTCAAATTTTTGCGGAAATACTGCTAGAGATGTTAACGATCAGCTGTTATCATCTTATGCACTTTCCAAGAAGTATTTTCATCATTAAGTGTTGGGACCCACACACAGCAAAGAGCCGTTGAATCAAGATTAAATGGAAAGCATGCGCTGAATGGCTCAATCTCAGCCATCAATCCTGATACTAGTGTCCACTGCTCAATTGGCATTCGGAGAATAAAAAGAAGCAAATCGGCCAGAGCAAATCAATCGATTCCTTGTTTAGGTTTTCTGAAAACGAAACTGTGGTCGAACTTCATCGTCTTCTTCACCATTTTCGTCGAGCCTGAAGTTCTGCACAGAGAACCTTGCTGAGGAAAGAGATAGTTGAAGCAATCATCAACTGCAACAGCAGGTTCAGAGGCTATTCTGAGGTAGCAGATCAAGAAGCTCTGCAGAGAAAAGAAAGTTGTTTGAAGGAAGATTCAACTCCAAATTTCAGTCTTCAACAGCAAAAGCTTGGACTGATATCTGCTCAGTCCAGGAAGAAGACGACACAGAGTTCTTGCTCTGGTGTCTAATCAATTCACTTTTTTATTTCTTCTCTAATGATTTTTTGTGAATCTGAAGTTGTAAGTCTGTATTATAAAAGCTAAGGTCTTTGTGATCTGTGTTTGACTTTGTGCTATGTGAAAGGTCTTTGTGACCTGTGTTTGGCTTAGTGGCTAATTTGTAGGTCTGTGTAACCTGTGTGGTCCTGCGGGATCTGTGTTGTAAGCTCTTGAGTAGCTGAGTTTTGGAGGGAGAGCCGAATTTAACACATTGTTAGATAGGCACAGAGGGACAGTGGATGTACCCAAGATTGGGAAACCACAATAAAATTGATGTGTCGTCTGTGATTGTTCTTGAAAGCTGATAACTAACAAAATCACCAGGCACAGAAATCTGATAACAAGAAAGGAAATTTAATTAGAGACAAAAACCTATTCACCTCCCCCCCCCCCTCTAAGTGTTTAGCTAGCCTTGAAAACAAGATTTTCACAACACAATGCAATTCTTGTATGGCTGGTGAATAACTCTTTATTCGCATCCATCATATGGTGCATGTCAACCCTATGCCTCTCGGCCCTCAACCTTTGAGGTCACTCAGTTAATTGTCGATAGTGGGATATCACAATTATCCGCTCGCACCCTTACCAAAATAGATTAATGCACCTTACTTTGGAAAGCTCACACTTCGTCGATCGAGACAGGAAGAGTGTCATCCATCGGAAGGCATCTGAATACTTAATATTGCTTAAGATATTTTGATACTTCATTAACTCTTTAATCACGGTTAACACTTAACCAATGTGCACATCCACAAACAACCAAAACAGCAGCAATCATAATCCAAATGCATCTCAGATGTGCACAATATAATCATCATCAACACTTGATGAGCTGTGCTAAATCTAAATATCTAGAATACTTCTAAATCTTCAGATTTACATGCACTGGACATGAGCAACACAAACTTCAATTACACAGTAGACAAGCTTGTCACTTTATGTGTGAGATTCTAAAATCTACCACATACTTGTTTCACAAACTAACAATAATGACGGTTACTGTTAAGGAGTAGCAACAAGGAAATCACATGCGTTCTTGGTGAAGTTACAAGAATAGATTTAGGCATTTTAGAACACTTCTAAAATTTCCAAATCTACATATCATGGATTTAGCAACTTCTGAAACATTGAATATTGCCAGCAACCTAGCTCTGATACAACTGTTGGGTTTTACTAGACGGAACAACATTTGTGTGTGCAGCGGAAAAAGAGAACAAGAAAACCCAAAAGAGTTCAGATCTGGCAATATTCATGAATCAAGAAATAAAGTTTGTTGTAAATAAAATTACCTTTGTGGGATTGAAACTATACTCAACCTAGATGCTCAAGAAAAATTCGGTCGATCACTTAGCGGCTTAAGTTCTGAGCGTAGAAAGAACATTTGTGCCTCTACATGAAATCCACACGATCAGGAGAACCCGTAGCTACTTGTCGAACAAGCACTAGGTCGGGAGAGGACACTCAGCGTCTCCACAGACTGCTAGATCTGTTGAAGGAGAGGCGGCAACGACACTCGTCGGGATCGGGATCGGCGACGGCGACAGGATCGGCAGAACGGTTTTTGTCGGTCTTCTACGTCTTCCTTCTTTTCGCACAGTACGGCTCATGTGCTTACACAGAATGAACAGTAAGCCCTCTTGGAAGAAACCCTAAAGACTTCTATTTATACCCAAGGAATAAACAGAACAGTTCCCGTCACTATTGGCAGACCCGGACTTAGAATCCAGAATTTCGGCCAGACAACGCTTGTCTCGACGAATCGTCGAGTATTTATAGCATACACGACGAATCGTCGAGTATCATCACATATACTCGACAAATCGTCGAGTATCCATAGGATACACAACGAACTCAACATCATCAGCTTAATCAACGCTTGACTCTGCGAAGGCGTTGAGTGGACTCAACGCTCTCAACGCTTTCTGCGTCATACTCGCCGAATCGTCGAATGACGTATAGTGCACTCAACATACTCAACACCAAAAGCCAGATTCGTCGAATGACGTTGGGTGAACACAATACACTCAACGCCTAAGTGTCAGATTCGTTAAGTAAACCATTTACTCGACGAAGCAATTGAGTGAACTCAACGCACTCAACGTCTGAGACTCAGACTCGTCGAAACAACTCCTTGACTCGACGAATCATCGAGTATAGTCAACACACTCAACGTTTAAGTGACATACTCGTCGAATCAACACCCTAACTCAATGAATCGTTGAATATACGCAACACACTCAACGTCGTCATTCACCGAGTTAACGTTTAACTCGACGAAGGCGTTGAGTGGTCTCAACACACTCGACGTTTTTAGTCTGATTGAGCTAAGTCTTTTCAACTCATCATATGAGTCAAACCATACAAATACAATCTCTCAATTTCTCCACAATTTTATGTGCGACCCTGATAGGATCATACTGAGTTGGCAGTGAGGTCACATGCTTGATCACTTCCAGATCACAATGGTAATGCCAACAGAGCCGTTGGGAAGAGGTATCAGCAGGAGGGTCCATTAGAGCCTTCCCTCAATCAAGCAATCTTTGAGGATCTCATCCAACACAGGGTGCGAACATAGTAGATCGCCTTCCCCCTCTCGCGGAAGAAGTCATGAGGGGAGGAGGATCTTGAGCGGCCGCCAAGGAAGGGCGAATGTCAGCGGGAATCGGAAGTGGCGAAGGCAGTAGAGAAGTGGTGAAATTGCAGGCACTGCCTCCTGCAGTCGTCGGCAGAAAATCAATCCTCTTTGACTTCAAAGAATCCGCACAAGAGCGACCCTTCTAACCACATGCGGAGGTTTGCACGATGCGAGCGGCTTCCTCGCCACAGCGGGCAGAGCCGTTACCATCTCGGTTGAGCACAAAGGGATGGCGTCCAACGGCGTTTTAGCTGAAGAAGCAGACATGTTTGGCTGGACCGGATCGACATCCACGGGTGCAAAAAGGAGAAAGGTCAGTGCAAGACTGCGAGTAAGGCAAGTTATCGGCAATGACCAGTTCAAAAGAAATGGCCAAACCATACAAGGCCGGCTCCAATGAGGCTTGAACCTGGTTCTCGCGCTCAGCCACCGGGGACCCATAGACGTCGCTTAGATCTGCCTGGTCCAGCGCCTTTTGAGTCTCTTCCGCGAGTATTTGCTCGCCTCCTCTCGGGGTTCATCTCTTTCGAATACCTGCTCCTCCGGCATCTTAGCCTGATTCTTCACTTTCTTTCTTTTGCGAGTTTCATCGTCGGAGTGACGAAGTCCCGTGGGATGCTTCTTCAACAAACTTCTGAGGCGAGCAGCCTGGGCAGCGAGTTCCTCTAGGGTGACCGTCAACTCGCTCCGACTCATGAAAGGACATCGCAACGAAGGGACCACCCCCCCCCCCTTCTATTTATAGACATCGACGAAACTCGTGAGGCCGTTCCAAACGGGATTACTCATTCTATATAGCAGCTCACCGAATTAGTGTTGGATAATTCTTTCTGAGCTCACTAATAGCTCGCAAAGAGCGGAGATTGTGTACAATCTGTATTCGTCGAGTGTGGGCCCGTTCAGGCCACGTCAACAAAATTCAAAGTCAACCAGTTGAAGCGACCATCATCCATAGGGTGAGTAGCCTTGTTAGTCACCACTAAGGGCGGGTATCCCACGTAACATGACACTGTAGGCGAGGCAGACTCTCAAGTCGTCTGGTAGGCGAGGTCATAACATAGACTCTCAAGTCGTCTGGTAGGCGAGGTAGCCTCCCAAGTCGTCTGGTAGACGTGGTAGCATGTCAAGTCACCTAGTAGGAGAGGTTGCTTCTCAAGTCGTATAGTAAGCGAGGCGTCTCCACTCTCCACAAGTCGCACGACAGACATGTCTTGGAGCAAGGTCATTATCGCAACAATGATCCCCCCCCCCCAGGATTTGTCTATAAATAAGACCCCTGGCGTACATGAATGACACCTTGAAATCTTGACACCCCCTCCCTATAAGTCTACTACTCTCTGAGAGGTGTCTTCCTCGTACCTTGCTCAGCTTTTTAGTTGTGGAGGGGAAGTTTCATCTAACTTCCGGGTACGTGATGGCCTGATGGGACCTCCCTGCTGTAACACATGGGATGTGCTTATAGACATTTTTCTCTCTTTTGAGCTCTTATTAACTTGTCTTGTAGAGTTAAATTGTAAAACCAGTAACCTCAGGCTATCCGCTGGTCCGAACATTTGGAATCGATTTTCCGGCTCCAAAAGTAGCAAACTAAGAGAAGATACGTGAAAAATAATATGTCGAACATGCTTAGAAAGTTCACAAACATCACAAGCTTATTGCTTAATATGAGACATAAATGACAAAAACAAATTTTGAAGATAAACAGGAGACGAATGATGAATCACTCTGGGGATGGAATCACGCGTCTAAGAGCAACAAGTTCATCAGTAGTGAAGGTCCCAGAGGCAGGAACGGGTAAGAGAGCCCAAATGGAGACGTGAGGATAGTAGACTCATGAAACTCAGTACTATAATTTGCATCATCAAATCATGACCCTAACTACGGTGTGCACCGCCCATCCTAGTCCCTCGAACATATCCATGTGAGGATGAGAACGAAGACGGAAACAAAATTCATGCGCACTGTCACGACCGGTCCCGACGAAAGTCAGAGTGCGCTTCGGGCTGGCCGTGATGTCACGGGCATGGGCGAAAAGAAACCATATCTGCTAAGGCGGATACAGAGAAAATCTGAAATTTAAATAGTTGTTTTGTTTAAAAGGTTATGGTTTTTAAAAAAAAGTATATATGCGGAAGCGCTTAAGATTTTAAAACAGTGAAAATTTAATGCAAATGTATTTCTTTGTAAAATTTAATGTTACACACAGTAATGGAAATGTCATAAAATGATCTACTACAACAGAAACATCCCAGGAGTTGTCCATGATACAAAAAAAATGTCTTACCATAACTAGTACATGATAAACGAACAGACAGTAAACGATTCAAATACATAAAACCTGATGCAAGCAACTACAAAGGAAAAACCTCCAAGCAAAACTGCAGCTGAACGAGAAGTAGCTCAGGGGGCAGGAGGCGCAATCACGAAACCTAAGGCAAATTCAAGACAGGAGGAAAATGTCTTAGAACTTACGATTTAAACATGAGCAAGTTAATTATTTAGAATGTGAGCAAAAACAAACAGACATATTCAAGTACTGATTTATTTTGTACAAAGCTACAAAACATACCAAAAACCAGGTCAAACCGACATTTCTGAAAGATTAGCCTACTCAGGAGTATAGCCTAATGTAAAATGTTATAAGTCATGATCGATGAAGTGTAGGTGTTATAGCGGGCGCACATCGCTCACGTTCAGATCTAGGTGCAAGTCTTATTAGAAAAGTAATCCTGCTTGTCGTGACCATGTCAGTAGACAGATGCCCTGTTAGACGCTACAATTCAAGGATTTGCTTACAACTACGGATTTGTCTTTGTGTTTCATACTTAGGTGGTTACTTATCATGTCAACATTATAAGAGTCTAGAATTTTGTAGAAAAAGCATTGGTAAAAGAGAAGGTAACCAGATTAAATCTAAAGTTTTGCAAGTGAGAAGGGGTTCTCTACTTGCCTTAAGGTGACGTCGAAAATGCTAGCGACAGCTAAATGGCGCAAGCGAGGTTAACGGCTCTAGCTAAACCTGTTCCAAGATCAAAAATGTACTTCAAAGCAATAATAAGGTTCCTACACTTGCACACGCATTTGATGACAGCGCTTCACAACATGAGAGAAGTTTAGAAATTTACCTCCCTCGAGAGTGAGGGGAGAAGAGACTATCGCGAGGGATCGGGGATTTTGGCGGCAATTGGATGCGAAAAACCCTAATTCGGAGAGGTCTTGGAGCGATTCCACCACCTAAATCCAAGGAGATACACCGGAAAACACAAACAAATCCGGGATTAGCGGGTTAAATGAAGGACATAAGTTGGTTTGACAGAAACCCTAGGTCGGAGAGCGAAAATTTGCAAGAAAAATTTAGAAAAATAAAAAAAACAAGAGGTTGGTGGAAATCCTTACCCAAGGAGACCAGATCGGGGCTCTGAAATCCACGAAGAGGGGTTTCGAGCGAAACCCTAGGAGTCCCTCACGAAAACCACCGGCCGGAACTAGGAGGAGCTAGAGTTGTCGGGGATTGATGTTGTCTTTGCCCTCACTGGCAGGAGGAGGAGAAGAGGGAAGAAGATAACCGGCCAAGAGAAGGGTGGTTGCGGGAATCCGTCGGCCAAGAGAAACACCGGAGACGGCGGGGAAGCAAAAGGAAGAGGCGTCGGGCCTAGAGGAAGGGATATCCGGCCACGGGGAGGAGTCTCGGGGCGGCAGGAGGTGCTGGCGACGGATCCGGGGCCGTCGGGGCGCGGAGACGGGAGCGGAGTCGGGACCAAGAGGTTTTGCGGCTTGCGGGAAAAACACCGGCTCGGTTTTCGTTTTAAAAGAATAGGGGGGTAGGTTTAGGTTTTGGTTTAGTATAAGTCTTTCTTTATAATTTTATCATTCTTATTATTATTAAAATTGGGGTTGTTACATTCTCCCCCACTTAGGAAGTTTCGTCCCGAAACTTTCCTGGGAACTCTCTGGATGATACTAAACAACAAACTTTCAGATGACATATACTTCAAACAGAAGTTTGCGGATAAACGCATGAAATCTAGGTATGAAAGATACTGAAATAACAAGAAAGTCAGACTTAGAGACGTACCAAGATCAAGAGAAAAGTTGTGGATACTTGCTGCGCATATCAGATTCGAGTTCCCAAGTGTACTCCCCGGACTTGCTATGCAGCCAAAGTACCTTCACCATCGGGATGGTTCTCTTGCGAAGCTTGCGTTCTTGAAATTCGACGATCTTCGAAGGCTCGATCGGAAAAGACAGATTGGCTTCAGGAATCACTGGAACTTCTTCAAAAAACACGATTTGGATCGTGGATGTATTTTCGAAGCTGACAGACATGAAAGACATCATGGACACCGGCCAAAGAAACAGGTAGCTCCAGACGGTAAGCAGATCCTCCAATATGTTTTGAGATGGAGTACGGTCCCACGAACCTCGGGCTGAGGTTATGATGGCGACCGAACCGTTTCACCCCAGGAGTAGGAGAAACCTTCAGGAACACTTGATCGCCCACAGCAAACAGCAGGAACTGAGACTGGAGGAGGAAAATCTGATGCAACAGCTGGAACATCTTGAGGAGGAATTGATGAGGCAGCAGGAACTGGAGGAACTGAGGAAGATGGAACAGGCTCCCCCTCAATAACTGAATCAGTTATTTGGTGTGGAGGAGGAGATGGGGTCCTATCCACATCTTCTATATCCTTTGGAGCTATGTCAGTCTTCTTTAACTTGACTTCCCATCTCTGGATGGAGTGTATAGACACCTTCTTCATGTGATGGAGGGTTGTGCCCTTTTTCATAGGAAAAGCAGTGGGATTCATCCGATTGAGATATAGAGAGATGATTCTTCCATAGTTGGGGCTCTTAAGGCAGCCCTTAATCTTTTCAAATAACATCATTCCCCATTGGAATTTCCTTCTACATATAACACCAGTCATAAGATCAAAGAATTCTGGAGTGATATAATTGATAGAACTTGTCTTGCACAGCAGAACTTTTCCTAAAATGTCAGCCAAAAGCTTGCTTTCTGCATTCATATATTGTCTTCTGATGGTGTTAGAAGACTGAGAAATTCCACAGAAACTATAGGCTTTCTCATAATCACTGCCTATTATATCATCTTCTATATCTATGACTGGAAGTTTGAGAAACTGAGAAATAGACTGTGCAGACATCTTTACCTTAACATTCTGAACCTTGGACTTAATGATTTTGTCATTTCTCTTAACCTTGGCATTCTGGAAAAATTCCTCAACTTCAGAAGTGAAAACTCTGCAAGGGTGTTCAAGAATGAATGATAAACCGGCTGTGTCGAGCAGAAGAACATTTCTGAAATCGTCGGAAAGCTCTGCAATCCCAGAAGAACATAGTTCACTCTCGATCCCTAGCTTGAAGGACGAAGCCATTGATGAAAAGAAATCGATCTAGGGCTGGCCGGCGAATGGTAGAAATGAATTTGCAGCAGATGGCGGAGACGGGGATGACGAAACGGCTTTTTCACGAGAAGGGTTTTGAAATCGAGACTAAAATTCTCTTGTACTTATTTCTATTTATATTTACCGCTAATTATGATGATTAAACATATAAATAAGCATTAAAAGTACCTGGAAAGAGGCGGCTAAGCGCCTGGGTGCCGATTTGAAAATTCGACCTTGAAGAAGAAAATGACACCACAGTTCTCGAGAGAATAGATTGTTCTCGAGAAGAAATCCAGTAGCACTCGAGTATAAGAAGCATTTGTCTCAAGTAGAAAGAAGTCTTGTTCTGACTAGAAGACACCTTGTTCTCGAGTAGAGAAGTTATTCCCAAGTAGAACTCTTCTTCTCGAGAAATAGTTTCCTTGCACTTAGAAGTCTTCTAGCAGTTCTCGAGAGGAAGTTGTTGTTCTCGAGTAAAATACTTGTACTCGAGAAATGAAGTCCAGAATCTGAATTTTTCTGATTTTTGAAGTAAAACCAGATCTTATCCTTGTCTGTTACCTTTGTCTTCATTCTCCTTCATCCTTGTTGAGCATGTCAAGTTCTGTTTTGAAAAACGAGAACTTAATCTCGTCCAGCGGCTTCGTGAAGATATCTGCAATTTGCCTATCAGTTGGGACATATTGTAGATCTATGTCCATATGCTCCACATGCTCCCGGATGAAATGATATCGCAGCTCTATGTACTTTGTTCGGTTGTGAGACAATGGATTGTTGGCTATTGCAATCGCACTGGAGGAGTCGCAAAACAAAGGGATGTCTTGGACTTTGAGATTGTAATCTTCCAGCTGATTCTTTATCCACAGCAATTGTGCACTACAACTACCGGTAGAAATGTATTCTGACTCGGTCGTTGAAATTGCGACACAATTCTGCTTTTTGCTACGCCAAGAAATGAGTCTTCTTCCAAGGAATTGGCAAGTCCTGGAAGTGCTCTTTCTATCATTTTTACTACCTGCAAAGTCTGGATCTGAAAAACCAATTAGTTCGCAACCATTACTTCTTGGGTACCATAAGCAAAGATTTGGCGTCCCTTTAAGGTATCTCAAAATCCGTTTTGCAGCAGCGTAGTGAGATTTCTTAGAGTTCACTTGAAATCTAGCGCGCACATGTTGAAAACAGTATATCCGGTCTACTAGCAGTAAGGTAAAACAAGGATCCAATTATGCTTTTGTACTTGGTTTCATCGAAAGGTTTCCCTTTCTCATCCTTGTCCAGAGACATATTTGAACTCATTGGAGTCCTCATAGAGGTTGCGTTATCCATTTCGAATTTTTTAATCAACACCTTTGTGAACTTCCCTTGCATAAGTTTGGAAAATATTTTGCAGAGATTGTTGTCAGTAGAGTCAAATATAATATCATCGACATAGATTTGCACTAGCAAAATCTTGTTTTTTATTTCCCTAAGAAATAATGTTTTATCTATCTTTTCTCTTGTGAATTTGTTCTCAAGAAGAAAGTTAGATAGCGTCTCATACCAAGCTCGAGAAGCTTGTTTCAGACCATATAAATCTTTAAATAAAAGGTAGACATGATTAGGAAAGTTAGAATCAACGAAACCTGTAATTTGTTCCACATACACTTCATCCTTTATGTCACCATTAAGGAAAGCGGACTTCATGTCCATCTGATAGACGGTGAAGCCCTTAAGTGCAGCATATGCTAGGAACAACCTAATTGCCTCCAGCCTTGCCACTGGAGCATATGTCTAGTCGAAGTCGATTCCTTCTTTTGTTGGTATCCTCTGGCGACAAGTCTGGCCTTGTTCTTTATGATAGTTTCATACTCGTCCATCTTGTTCCTATATACCCATTTTCTCCTGATGACATTCTTACCTTTGGGTCTTGGAACAAGCTTCCATACTTGACAACGCTTGAACTGATTCAATTCTTCTTTCATTGTCATTATTCATGATACGTCTGAGTTTGCTTCCTCAAACTTCTTCGGTTCAACCTGTGATAGAAAACTCAAAAATAAATTATCATTAGCTGTACCTCTACGAGTTCTGACATCATCTCGGGGATCTCCTATGATTTGGTTCATCGGGTGATCCTTCAAGTATATGAGCTCTAAGGTTCTTGCATCTGGAGCTTCTTCAACCACAGGAGTGACTTCATCAACTTGAATGGTCTCCTCATCTTGATCATCAACCTCTCCAATTGGGGTTGGAGTGGTGATCTTGATGAACTTTTCTCCTTTTTCTTCAATTGGCTCATCCAAGTTTAATTCGTTCAGCTTTGAACATGCATCTTCAACAAACACACTAGAAGAGTTGTCTTGCAGCAAGCTCGTCTAATTAAATACAACATGAATAGATTCCTTTACAACCATAATTTTTCTATTAAATATCATATATTCCTTACTATGGCTACTATACCCTACAAAAATACTTTCAAAACTTTTTTCACTAAATTTGGTAGTGTGATACTTGTCATTGTTAAGGACGAAGCACTTACAGCCAAAGATTCTAAAATATGCAACAGTCGGTTTTCTGCCCTTGAGAAGTTCGTAAGGTGTCTTATTATGGTTCTTGTTTATGAGTGCTCGATTTTGCACGTGCCATGCAGTGTTGACGACTTCAGCCCAGAAGTATTCTGCTAGTGAGGCATCACTTAACATGGTCTTGCAGTCCTCTATAAGTGTTCTATTCCTTTTCTCGGCTACTCCGTTCTGTTGAGGAGTACGAGAAGAGGAAAACTCATGAAAGATACATAAGCTTTCACAAAATTCTGTCATATCCCAGACTTGAACTTTGTTCCATTGTCACTTCTGATTTTGACTATGGAACAGTTGTATTCATTCCAGACTTGCCTGACAAAATTAGTAAAGATGTCAAAGGTATCTGACTTGTGTTTTAGAAAGAACACCCACGCAAAACGCGAGTAATCATCAACAATGACCAATGTATAATCTTTACCTCCCAAACTTCTAACTTGCAGTGGACCGAACAAGTCCATATGAAGTAGATGTAAACATCTATTAGAATCTTTGTCAATAACGCTTTTAAAGGTAGCTCTTATTTGCTGTCTTTTACACATGCGTGACAAGGTCTATCTTTGACGTACTTGACATTTAGGGCATCACGTACTAAATTGAATGAAAATAATTTATTAATAGTTTTGAAATTAATATGTGCTAATCTCTTGTGTCATTAGTCACCAAGAGACGCACTATTTTTAGCCAAAAACCACACTGGTGTATAAGAGTCTATACAAATAAAATTCAAACAAAATATATTTCTGTTTCGAGTGTCTGATATAATCGTTTTCATATTGTCAACCGATTTTATCAAGCACAATTCAACAATGTATCCTTTATCGCAGAGCTGGCTTATGCTTATGAAATTGTGTTCCAATCCTTCAACATAAGCCACATCTGAGAAGCATACACTACTGTTAGTGATCATACCATAGTCTTTCGTAATTTCTCGGTCTGAACCTCCAAAGATGACTTTTGGCTCGTTCATGATTGGAGAATAGTTTTGTAGAAGGTTTTTTGTCCCGGTCATATGCCGAGAGCATCCACTATCCAAGTACCAGATAGGAGTTTTGGTGGCCTTTGGACATACCTGCAATTACAAATCAATTTGCCTTAGGAACCCAAACATGTTTGGGTCTTTGGTCTCTAGTTAGAACACTCCCCCTACGAGTATTAGCACTATGAGTGGTCTTTTTCACATTGTTAACTTGAGGAGTTGCAAAATTTCTGGAATTAAACCAGCAGTCAATGGCAAAGTGATCAATTTTGTCACAGCACCAACAGTCAAACCTGTTGTATTTTTGCCTCAAATTCTCCTACTTGACCTTTGGATATTGTGGTCTAACAGGGGCAGCAGTCTTAGAGAAAGAAGCTTCATGGTGATGGCAATCACATATCTTCTTCTCCTTGAGAGGCTTTTCTACAATAGGCTTTACCTTTTGGTGTCTTATTGATGTTATGACCATGATTATAAGGGTCATAGCTCTGAAGAGTAATCTCTTCATAAGGTGTCTTAAAGACACTCTCACCAAAGTTCCAGGGACGAGTCCATCCTTGGTAACGAGACTTGGTCTCTACATAAGTAGGCCTAGCAAAGTGACCGTAGGACGAGTCAAGATCAAACACGTTCTATGGAAATATGACCTTCTTAAAAGAAGTCTAATCTTGAGGGGCTTTCCCCTTCTCATTGGCCAAAACCTTCTTGTCTGCCTTATTCTTTCTCTGAGTCTTATTCCTACTAAAAGATTTACTAGGAGCTTCAACATGGCCTACCCCAGCACCTTTGGCCTTAGCTGAGAATTCAGCAACGAAAGAAAGGACAGTCTTGGGCTTTGAGAAACTTTCAACAAGTTTCTTTTCTGCTTCAAGTTGTGCTTCCAGTTCTTTTATGATCTTCTCCTTCAGATCTAAGTGCTCGAGAGCCTTATTGTATTCTTCAATGGCATCATTGAAGTTCTCTCTGAGTGAGTCCGTCTTGGCGACTTCCTCTCTCAAAGTGCTCTATTCAGCCTTGAGAGACTTTATCTTCTTGGCTTGAGTTTTCACGAATTTTCGACATTGGTCGTAAGCCTTGATCAACTCCTTATACTGGGTCATGAGTTCAGACTCATCGTCAGAAGAGCTGTCCTCATGATCATGTTCAGAAACATCAGATTCAGAAAGAGGAGTATGAGAATTTACCTTCCCAGTGAACTGGGGTTCTTATTCATCATTAGTTTGATCCATTAGCCCGAAGTAGGCTTCCTCTTCTTCACTTGACTCAGATGAGTCAGAGTCGCTAAGAGTTTTACCCTTCTTGGCTACGAGGCTCCTTTTTGTCCTCTTCTTATTATATGAGGATTTTTTTCCTCTCTCTTTCCACCCTCTTTCTTCTTATGAGGGCAATCAGCGATAACATGACCTGTCTTATTGCAACAGTAGCAAACGATGTCAGTAGAAATATGTTTATTCTGTTTATATTGATACCTGTCATTGCTGCTTGAGCCTTTTCTGTGTCGATCACCATCATGTCGTGATCTTCTGTGCAAGGCATCCTTGCCTCTCCATTACATCTTTTTGTTCAAGAATTTTTTGAATTGTCTGGAGAGTAGAGAAAACTCTCCTTCAGATAATTCCGAGCCTGAAGTGCTTGGCTCTGAAGTTTCTTCTTCACTGTCTTCTTGTGCAGGAGCAGGTGAAGCAGCTTTAACCTTCCTTGAGCTTGCTGCCTTCAATGCGACAGACTTCTCATTGGAAAACGACCGGTTCTTCTCTTCTTCAGCTTTTCTAGAATTTATCTGCAGCTCATATGACATCAGTTTTCTGAAGAGGTTCTGAGGGTCAATCTCAGCCAACTTCCCAAACTCCCTGATAGCACAGACTTTATTGTCTCACTCCTTAGTTAGGGACCTTAGGAACTTGTCATTCAGCTCACCATTTGTGAAGACTCGGTCATATATTATTAGGTCGTTCATAATCTTGAAGAAATTTACAAATGTATCTGCAATTGAGTCATTTGATTCTTGTCGGAAGGCTTCATACTTTTGATTCAATAGGGATCTTCTGTCATCCCTAACTTCTTCAGTGTCTTCCATCAAGGTGACAAGAGACTGTCACATCTCCTTAGCAGATTGGCAGTGAATCAGATTCTGCAGCATTGAATCATCGACTGCACTGCTATAATATTTTTATCTTTCTTGTCCAATGAGACAAGTGCAATCTCATCTTTATCTAGATCCATCCATTTCTTAGGAACCTTTTTAGTTGCATCTATAGTGGAGATGGTCATTCGAACATAAGCACCTTCTTCAACAATCAGGAAGATCATTGGATCCACAGCTTCCATGAATAACTTAATCCTTTCTTTTCATATTGGAAAGTTAGTCTTTGTGCACATAGGAAGCTTGACAAAATCCTTGGCCTTGTCCATGTCTGCATAACTCTAAAGACAACTTTGGGGCAGATCTGTTCAAGGTGTTAACCTTTTTTTATGAACAACCTAGCTCTGATACCAATTGAAAATGTTTTAAGTTGTCTTACCTAAATCACCTAGAGGGGGGTGAATAGGTGAGTTGTGCGTCTTTTTGCGGAATAAAAATATAACGAGCTATGCACAGAATAACAACCAAGCAATCAGAGAGGACACAGAGATTTATAGTTGTTCCCCAACCTTGGGTACATCCACTTTCCACTCACCGATCTAGCAAAGCACTAGACTCGGCTACTCCACTAATCTCGGATTGAAACCAATCCTACACCTCGGAACAACGTTCCTACAACTCGATACCAAATCTGGATCTACACTCGAAAGATGAAAACTTCCTACAAGAACTCGGAGTAAACAACTCCTACGGCTCGGAGAAAGATCTCCTACAAGAATAAAATGAATAATGTATACAAATAGTGATTGTTCTCAGATTTGAAATGAATATGCCTGTTCTTCTTCCTTGGAACTGTGCGACTTTATCAGAATATGTTGAAGAGGAATCGGCAATTTTTGGATCTGAAAACTTCTGAACTCACACGATCAAGTAGAGGATTTGTCGTTGACAGAAATCTCGATCTATGAATCAATATTCTCTGAATCAATCTGAATCGAAAGCCCTTGTCGATGAAGAAGAAGATCTGCGGCTCTCAATTTGGAAAGAAAGAACGGATTCAGAAACTTGGAATTTCTTATGGCGGCGGCTGAAAAATTCTTCTTAAAATCTTCTTGAAAACTTCTTAGGGTTAGTCGAAAATGACAAGACCTTTATAGGATTACCCTAACGGTCATAATCGTCATTAATGACATCCACGTGGACCAATCACGCGTTAATTATGTTTGAACTTTGAAATGAACGTCTGTCTGGACTTAGCGAATTTCAGAAAAATGGATCAGGGTGTTCTCGAGAACAAAGTTTCTACTCGAGAACTAATGAGTTATGTTACTCGAGAACAATACAGAAATTCTCGAGAAGAAGACTTAGAGAAATATGATGTCGAGGAAAAAAACAGCTTTCTCGGGAAAGAAGAAAATTACTCGAGAAGATTGCTTATAGTTCTCGAGAAGAATAATTTTGGTTCTCGAGAACAAAAGGTTGTTTCGAGAAAATACTTAGAAAAATATGTGGAGGAAATCTGCAGTCTCGAGAAAGAAAGGAAGTACTCGAGAAAAATAACATTTTGTTCTCGAGAAGAAACATTCTGGTTCTCGAGAACAAGTGATCATCTCGAGAACAAATAGCTAGCTCTCGAGAAAAATGCTCTGGTTCTCGAGAAATGATTTCTGCATCTCCAGAACAAACTTTAGTCTTCTCGAGAATAACTTCATTCTTCTCGAGAAAAAGACTTAGAAAAATTTTATCTGGAAAACAAATATCCCAAGAAGAAATGTCATATATTACTCGAGAACAGCAAGAAGCTTTCTCGAGAACAACTTTTGTTACTCGACATGAAGGCAAGTCTTACTTGAGAATAGGGATCTTCTGTCATCCTTAACTTCTTCAGTGTCTTCCATCAAGGTGACAAGAGACTGCCACATCTCCTTAGCAGATTGACAGTGAATCAGATTCTGCAGCATTGAATCATCGACTGCACTGCTATAATATTTTTATCTTTCTTGTCCAACGAGACAAGTGCAATCTCATCTTTATTTAGATCCATCAATTTCTTAGGAACCTTTTTAGTTGCATCTATAGTGGAGATGGTCATTGGAACATAAGCACCTTCTTCAACAATCATGAAGATCATTGGATCCACAGCTTCCATGAATAACTTAATCATTTCTTTCCACATGGGAAAGTTAGTCTTTTTGCACATAGGAAGTTTGGCAAACTCCTTGGCCTTGTCTATGCCTGGATAACTCTAAAGACAACTTTGGGGCATATCTGTTCAAGTTGTTAACCTTTTTATGAACACCCTAGCTCTGATACCAATTGAAAATGTTTTAAGTTGTCTTACCTAAATCACTTAGAGGATGGTGAATAGATGAGTTGTGCGTCTTTTTGCGGAATAAAAAATATAACAAGCTATGCACATAATAACAACCAAGCAATCACAGAGGACACGGAGATTTATAGTGGTTCCTCAACCTTGGGTACATCCACTTTTCACTCACCGATCTAGCAAAGCACTAGACTCGGCTGCTCCACTAATCTCGGATTGAAACCAATCCTACACCTCGAAACAACGTTCCTACAACTCGATCCCAAATCTGAATCTACACTCGAAATATGAAAACTTCCTACAAGAACTCGGAGTAAACAACTCCTACGACTCGGAGAAAGATCTCCTACAAGAATAAAATGAATAATGTATACAAACAGTGATTGTTCTCAGATTTGAAATGAATATGCTTGTTCTTCCTTGGAACTGTGCGACTTTATCAGAATATGTTGAAGAGGAATCGGCAATTTCTGGATCTGAAAACTTCTGAACTCACACAATCAAGTAGAGGATTTGACGTTGACAGAAATCTCGATCTGTGAATCAATCTTCTCTGAATCAATCTGAATCGAAAGCCCTTGTCGATGAAGAAGATCTGCGGCTCTCGATTTGGAACGAAAGAACGGATTCAGAAACTTGGAATTTCTTCTGGCGGCGGCTGAAAAATTCTTCTTAAAATCCTCTTGAAAACTTCTTAGGGTTAGTCAAAAATGACAAGACCTTTTATAGGATTATCTTAACGGTCATAATCGTCATTAATGACATCCACGTGAACCAATCACGCGTTAATTATGTTTGAAATGTTTCTTCTTCACTGTCTTCTTGTGCAGGAGCAGGTGAAGCAGCTTTAACCTTCCTTGAGCTTGCTGCCTTCAATGCGACAGACTTCTCATTGGAAAACGACCGGTTCTTCTCTTCTTCAGCTTTTCTAGAATTTATCTGCAGCTCATATGACATCAGTTTTCTGAAGAGGTTCTGAGGGTCAATCTCAGCCAACTTCCCAAACTCCCTGATAGCACAGACTTTATTGTCTCACTCCTTAGTTAGGGACCTTAGGAACTTGTCATTCAGCTCACCATTTGTGAAGACTCGGTCATATATTATTAGGTCGTTCATAATCTTGAAGAAATTTACAAATGTATCTGCAATTGAGTCATTTGATTCTTGTCGGAAGGCTTCATACTTTTGATTCAATAGGGATCTTCTGTCATCCCTAACTTCTTCAGTGTCTTCCATCAAGGTGACAAGAGACTGTCACATCTCCTTAGCAGATTGGCAGTGAATCAGATTCTGCAGCATTGAATCATCGACTGCACTGCTATAATATTTTTATCTTTCTTGTCCAATGAGACAAGTGCAATCTCATCTTTATCTAGATCCATCCATTTCTTAGGAACCTTTTTAGTTGCATCTATAGTGGAGATGGTCATTCGAACATAAGCACCTTCTTCAACAATCAGGAAGATCATTGGATCCACAGCTTCCATGAATAACTTAATCCTTTCTTTTCATATTGGAAAGTTAGTCTTTGTGCACATAGGAAGCTTGACAAAATCCTTGGCCTTGTCCATGTCTGCATAACTCTAAAGACAACTTTGGGGCAGATCTGTTCAAGGTGTTAACCTTTTTTTATGAACAACCTAGCTCTGATACCAATTGAAAATGTTTTAAGTTGTCTTACCTAAATCACCTAGAGGGGGGTGAATAGGTGAGTTGTGCGTCTTTTTGCGGAATAAAAATATAACGAGCTATGCACAGAATAACAACCAAGCAATCAGAGAGGACACAGAGATTTATAGTTGTTCCCCAACCTTGGGTACATCCACTTTCCACTCACCGATCTAGCAAAGCACTAGACTCGGCTACTCCACTAATCTCGGATTGAAACCAATCCTACACCTCGGAACAACGTTCCTACAACTCGATACCAAATCTGGATCTACACTCGAAAGATGAAAACTTCCTACAAGAACTCGGAGTAAACAACTCCTACGGCTCGGAGAAAGATCTCCTACAAGAATAAAATGAATAATGTATACAAATAGTGATTGTTCTCAGATTTGAAATGAATATGCCTGTTCTTCTTCCTTGGAACTGTGCGACTTTATCAGAATATGTTGAAGAGGAATCGGCAATTTTTGGATCTGAAAACTTCTGAACTCACACGATCAAGTAGAGGATTTGTCGTTGACAGAAATCTCGATCTATGAATCAATATTCTCTGAATCAATCTGAATCGAAAGCCCTTGTCGATGAAGAAGAAGATCTGCGGCTCTCAATTTGGAAAGAAAGAACGGATTCAGAAACTTGGAATTTCTTATGGCGGCGGCTGAAAAATTCTTCTTAAAATCTTCTTGAAAACTTCTTAGGGTTAGTCGAAAATGACAAGACCTTTTATAGGATTACCCTAACGGTCATAATCGTCATTAATGACATCCACGTGGACCAATCACGCGTTAATTATGTTTGAACTTTGAAATGAACGTCTGTCTGGACTTAGCGAATTTCAGAAAAATGGATCAGGGTGTTCTCGAGAACAAAGTTTCTACTCGAGAACTAATGAGTTATGTTACTCGAGAACAATACAGAAATTCTCGAGAAGAAGACTTAGAGAAATATGATGTCGAGGAAAAAAACAGCTTTCTCGGGAAAGAAGAAAATTACTCGAGAAGATTGCTTATAGTTCTCGAGAAGAATAATTTTGGTTCTCGAGAACAAAAGGTTGTTTCGAGAAAATACTTAGAAAAATATGTGGAGGAAATCTGCAGTCTCGAGAAAGAAAGGAAGTACTCGAGAAAAATAACATTTTGTTCTCGAGAAGAAACATTCTGGTTCTCGAGAACAAGTGATCATCTCGAGAACAAATAGCTAGCTCTCGAGAAAAATGCTCTGGTTCTCGAGAAATGATTTCTGCATCTCCAGAACAAACTTTAGTCTTCTCGAGAATAACTTCATTCTTCTCGAGAAAAAGACTTAGAAAAATTTTATCTGGAAAACAAATATCCCAAGAAGAAATGTCATATATTACTCGAGAACAGCAAGAAGCTTTCTCGAGAACAACTTTTGTTACTCGACATGAAGGCAAGTCTTACTTGAGAATAGGGATCTTCTGTCATCCTTAACTTCTTCAGTGTCTTCCATCAAGGTGACAAGAGACTGCCACATCTCCTTAGCAGATTGACAGTGAATCAGATTCTGCAGCATTGAATCATCGACTGCACTGCTATAATATTTTTATCTTTCTTGTCCAACGAGACAAGTGCAATCTCATCTTTATTTAGATCCATCAATTTCTTAGGAACCTTTTTAGTTGCATCTATAGTGGAGATGGTCATTGGAACATAAGCACCTTCTTCAACAATCATGAAGATCATTGGATCCACAGCTTCCATGAATAACTTAATCATTTCTTTCCACATGGGAAAGTTAGTCTTTTTGCACATAGGAAGTTTGGCAAACTCCTTGGCCTTGTCTATGCCTGGATAACTCTAAAGACAACTTTGGGGCATATCTGTTCAAGTTGTTAACCTTTTTATGAACACCCTAGCTCTGATACCAATTGAAAATGTTTTAAGTTGTCTTACCTAAATCACTTAGAGGATGGTGAATAGATGAGTTGTGCGTCTTTTTTGCGGAATAAAAAATATAACAAGCTATGCACATAATAACAACCAGCAATCACAGAGGACACGGAGATTTATAGTGGTTCCTCAACCTTGGGTACATCCACTTTTCACTCACCGATCTAGCAAAGCACTAGACTCGGCTGCTCCACTAATCTCGGATTGAAACCAATCCTACACCTCGAAACAACGTTCCTACAACTCGATCCCAAATCTGAATCTACACTCGAAATATGAAAACTTCCTACAAGAACTCGGAGTAAACAACTCCTACGACTCGGAGAAAGATCTCCTACAAGAATAAAATGAATAATGTATACAAACAGTGATTGTTCTCAGATTTGAAATGAATATGCTTGTTCTTCCTTGGAACTGTGCGACTTTATCAGAATATGTTGAAGAGGAATCGGCAATTTCTGGATCTGAAAACTTCTGAACTCACACAATCAAGTAGAGGATTTGACGTTGACAGAAATCTCGATCTGTGAATCAATCTTCTCTGAATCAATCTGAATCGAAAGCCCTTGTCGATGAAGAAGATCTGCGGCTCTCGATTTGGAACGAAAGAACGGATTCAGAAACTTGGAATTTCTTCTGGCGGCGGCTGAAAAATTCTTCTTAAAATCCTCTTGAAAACTTCTTAGGGTTAGTCAAAAATGACAAGACCTTTTATAGGATTATCTTAACGGTCATAATCGTCATTAATGACATCCACGTGAACCAATCACGCGTTAATTATGTTTGAAATGAACGTCTGTCTGGACTTAGCGAATTTCAGAAAAATGGACCAGGGTGTTCTCAAGAACAAAGTTTTTACTCGAGAACTAATGAGTTCTGTTACTCGCGAACAATACAGAAGCTCTCGAGAAGAAGACTTGGAGAAATATGATGTCGAGGAAGAAAACAGCTTTCTCGGGAAAGAAGAAAATTACTCGAGAAGATTGCTTATAGTTCTCGAGAAGAATAATTTTGGTTCTCGAGAACAAAAGGCTGTTTCGAGAAAATACTTGGAAAAATATGTGGAAGAGGAAATCTGCAGTCTCGAGAAAGAAAGGAAGTACTTGAGAAAAATAACATTTTGTTCTCGAGAAGAAGCATTCTGGTTCTCGAGAACAAGTGATCATCTCGAGAACAAATAGCTAGCTCTCAAGAAAAATGCTCTGGTTCTCGAGAAATGATTTCTGCATCTCAAGAACAAACTTTAGTCTTCTCGAGAATAACTTCATTCTTCTCGAGAAAAAGACTTAGAAAAATTTTATCTGAAAAACAAATATCCCAAGAAGAAATGTCATATATTACTCGAGAACAAAAGTCCTTCTCGAGAACAGCAAGAAGCTTTCTCGAGAACAACTTCTGTTACTCGACATGAAGGCAAGTCTTACTCGAGAGTAGCCATAAGTCCTTCTCGAGTACAACTTATAGTACTCGAGAAAAATACTTGCACTTTTTTTCTGAAAAACTTAAAATCTTCATCCTTTATAAAAATCAGCATCTTTGTATTGCTCTTGCCCTTAGTGCTTGAAGATGAAGCGTGTCCCAATAGAGAGACTACACATGAGTCAACACCATAGATCACACAATGAGGGATTACATTGTATGGTCCTGTGTTTGGTGAGTCATTGTAGAGTGACATTGGTCTACACTTAGCAATTAAGTCTTGTAATCACTTAACAAAAAGAGCATTAAATACAAACTTCATTCATTTTAGTTTAAGGGTGACTTCATACAAATCTGGGCTATTGTGGATGTAATACTCAATACATCACCTTAACTCTTATTATTCGAAAGCGCATTCCTCCTCTTTCTCAGGTGTATCAACGGAGGAAAGTTATTGTTAAGATTGTACAAACTTCTGAACCAGTGGCGAGGACTTCCATCAATCTCTTATACATCTTAAGGGTAAGCCGATCTCCGTAAAGTACCATATTGTCAATTATATCTCATATTATAATCAAACCCCGGCACATAAAGCCTTCACCTCCCCTTTGTACTCTTTTAGTATCTTAAAATTTGGCAGGAAGCGATTGATATACCAGAATGGGGGAAGAAAAAGAGAAAGGAGATGATTGCATTGGAGAGGAGCCAGACATGGGAACTATCACCTCTCCTTTCTAGGTAAAAAATGTTGGATTAAAATGAGTGTTTTAGTCAAACAAATGTACAAGGAGTCGTCGGTAGATACAAGGCTACCCACCTCGGGATACATTTAAACTTTTGGAGTTTACTATCATGAAGCATTTGCACTGGTTGCCAAAATGGATTCCATCAGCATTGACTTATTATGTGTTGCATGTCTGGGATGGAACCTGCAGCAACTAGGCGTACAAAATATCTTTTTACATGAAGAGATATCAAAGAGGAGGTATACAAGAAGTTTCTGTCAAGTTTTTTAAAGTAGGAATCATAAGGGAAAATTTGTCAACTAAGAAAATCTCTTCACAGTTTGAACTAGTCCACGAAAGCTTGGTTTGGAAGGTTTCACAAAGTCATGAATCTTTTAGGATACAAACATGGTCACTCTGAGCAAACTCTCTTCGTTAAGAGGAAAGCGGAAAAAATGGTTATTCACAATATCTATGTTGGCAATATTATTATTACAGGAAATAATTTGAAAGAAATTATGTGGTTTAAAGCCTACATGTGCAAAGGCTTCGAAGTCAAGAATCTAGAAAAGTTGAAATATTTATTAGGAATTGAAGTTACAAAGTCAAACTGTGGAATTTTAATTTGTTAGAAGAAATATGTCCCGGATCTCCTAGAAGAAATAAGAATGATTGGTTGTGCACCAGCAAATACCCCTATAAAAGTAATCTATAAAATCAATGAAGACAAGGATGGTGATAAAGTAAACTCCTCAAGTTACCAAACATTGGTGGGAAAGTTTATCTAGCTCATGCGCACTCGTCCTGATATCACATATGTTAGTAGAAATCCTGAGCAGGTACCTACATTCTCCAAGATTGAGGTATCAGGAAGTTGCTCCACAAGTGTTAAGATATCTAAAGAAGTCTCCGGGATGAGGAATCACATTTTCAAAGAGCAAACATGTGAATGTTGAAGTATACACAGATATTGATTGGGTTGTGAGCTAAAATAATCGAAAATCCACTATCAGATATCGTTGCTTTGTTGGGGTGGGGGATTTAGTGACCAAAAGAAATAAGTAAAATATGATAGCAAGGTCAAACGTAGTAGCAGAGTGCAGAGCAATGCCACAAGGAATATGCGAGGAACTATAGCTTCAGACTATATTGCAGGATATAGGGCTACAAGGTGAGAAATTCATACATTTTTATTGCAACTATAAAGCAACTATCAACATTGCACATAATCTTGTTCAATGATAGAAATATGTTGAAATTGACAGACAGTTTATTAAGGACCATCTAGATATATCTTAACTAAAAGTCTGAGTTGTGACATATTCATTGAAAATATTTCTAAATTGATAATAATCGATATCTAATCCCATCTTGAGAGGTGATGCAGGACAGGTGTCACACCTGTCTGCCACCCTGGAGTCCCACCAGGGAGCCCACTTTGGCGTCTCACCAAAGCAGCTTTATCAAGGCTGCAGCCCGTAGACCCCAACCCGTCTCTGGTCCCACCACAGGACACAGCAGGTTGTTGAGATCGAGAATCGAACACTCGATCTCCTTGATAAAGAGTCTTCAGGAAGACTCTCAAGGAGGTCGGGTGCTCAATCCCCGGCCTTAACAACCCGTTGTGCCCTGTGGTGGGACCGGAGACGGGTTGCAGCCTTGAAAAAGTTGCCTTGGTGAGACGCCAAGATGGGCCCCCTGGTGGGACTCTAGGGCGGCAGGCAGGTGTGACACCAGTCCTGCATCATAAAAGTGCACTTTTATGATGCAGGACTGGTCTCACACCTGCCTGCCGCCCTAGAGTCCCCCAGGGGCCCACACCAATCCATCATCGGCTCCACCACAGGAACGATAGGTTGTTGAGGTCGGGGCTCGATCCCCCTGACCTCCTTGATAAATAGTCTTCAGGAAGACTCTCATCACCAATTGTACTGAAGGAAGAGTTGAGTTAGTTGAATTGAATAAAACTCACTATAAAGGCCCATAATTTTTCCTCTCTTTTTTTTTGTTTCACGCCTCTAAAATTGGTCGAAGGTCTCTCCTCTTTGTATATATAGAGGTATAATGTAATGCTTAATTTTTTAGAATGGATATAATATTTTTTTTCACTTCAAATACATGGCAAAGGATGAGTTTCTCTCCAGGAGCGTATATTGTGGATCAGATGACATTAAGCATGTAAACCAAGTAACTTCTAACACTCCTTAAATAACGCAAGTAAACAAAAAAGAGGGATCAACTAAACAGCATACTTGCCTCAAGAAATGGGGAAATCTGATCTTTATTGTATGTTAGCACATCAATAATGGTGTCTAAAATTGGAACCCTTCAAAATAAAAGCATTTAATTAAGAGAAGTAGACAGCGAGAAGAACAAAGGACCCTTCTCCAACAAAGAAGTGTGAGACCTGAAGCTATCTAATCTTGAAGTGCAACCACACTTCTCAGCATCTTTACGAATTAAATCAAGCTCCATGATCTGGTAATAGTAAATAAGGGTTAATAGCAGCAATGATTAGAAAGTATAAGACCTGAATAACTGCCTGAAAGCTTTATAAAAATTTACCAGAATCAAAAATTTCTGTGCAGCATCACATGTTGTTCTTAGAAATTCAGGGAATGCAAATGACAGACCAACATTGCAACTTTGAGGTAGATCAGCAGAAGTGTTTTCTGCTTCTTTCAAATCTTTAAGACAGATATTGGTCCCGTGGAGAAAACTTCTAGATGTGATTGTCATGCAATTTCGGACTAAACTTTTATAGTTCATTTTTCTTGATGCCTGAAATTAATTAAAAATAAAATAAAATGTAATCTAGCTTCCAGGCTATATATATATGTATCAAAGAAATGCATCCCAAAATCTGTAGACACCAATAAGATGAGAAAACAATTTCAATGTAATATAAAAGCTAAATTAGATATTAAATTTTTTTATATGTACAGTACTAAGCTTTAGATGGAAGAATTACAAGAAGCATGCCGAATATTGATTCTCTTAAAACAGCCCAATTTAATGTTCCTGAAATGGGCATAAACACAAATTAATATGATAGGCATGTAGAGAAAATATAAAGAAAAAGAAAACCATGCATGGATAAATACAACTTACTCTTGTATGAAGTCTGACGAGGTAAGTAATCAACTTCAAGTACATGAACAAGATATTGAAACAACAACATGTTCTCCACTATCTATAACCAATGAATAGGACCTTTACCGCAACATTCAGGAAAGAAACAAAATACAAATTGTCAAGAATGATAAAGCACAGTTCAATATAACTTATAAAATTCCATTTCCTGAAATAAATTTGGATCGAAGAATATACTAGACCTGAAACCTTATTGCATTTTCCGGATATTAAGGTTGGTATAAGGTGTTGCACTTAAAGAAGGGAGAGCAGCCAGGCCAGAAAGAAAATAGGCAATCAAATGCAAATCAACCATAAACATTTTCTTCTTCTTTCTCTTCTCAATACCCTGTCACAACTCAAGTTGTCACTTAAAACTGAAAATCGTAAACCGAACCGAAACCGAATCGGAACCGCAAAAATCAGACCGAACCGTTCGAGAATTTTTCAGGTTCCGGTTTGAATTTTGAAACCGTAAACAAAAATGGTCCGGATGTAGTTACTTCATTTTATTATCCGGACCGAAATCGGAACCAGAACCAAAACATAAATGTCTCAAGCAGTTTCAAATTTTATAGCCCCAATCCGAACCAAACCAAACCAGAACCGAACCACAATCCGATTATTATTATTATTTAAAAATATATATTATTATTATTATATTAATAATATATATTATTATCTATACGACAATACATATAGCAGTCGTCCTATTGTAGTGTCATCGATGGCAGTCGTACTCAGTGATGGACCCTGCCAACATACAAAAATAGTATTTGTTATTTAATTTTGTTGATGATTATATTATCTACTTTTTGCATGTTTATGTTTGTTATTCCTCATCTACTTAGATAGAGTGACTATTTTTTACATAGCATCGAGTATTACAGTGTTACTTGTCCGTCATGCTAATGACCATGTTTATGTTAATTATTTTTTTGATGATTTATTGTAATCATACAATGTAACTTATTCTTTTTTCTATTCAGTGCGTCAAATCAAATATTATTGCATGCATATATGTATTCGTACAATTTTAACATATTTAAACTTAAGAAACTATGAAATTATTGTTCCAACCATTTGAATTCCAATCTCGTTTTCAAATATAGATTTTTAAAGAGATAATAATATTTGTGAATATTTCAAATTATAGAGTTAAAAAATTGTAAACTATAACGCAGAACCGATTGGAACCGACCGAACCGCATAGAACTGAACCGAACCGTTAGTGGCCGTTTTGATTTTGGTTCTTGATGAACCGCAACCGGAACCGTTGACACGTCGGTTCCAAAAATTATGCTGGAATCGTAACCGGAACCGATCAAACCAAATAAGATTTTGGTTCCAATTTGAAGAACTGTAACCTTAACGGTTCGGTTCACGGTCTTAGTAGAACCGTAACCTAACTGGAACTGTGACAGCTCTAATCACAACTCTCAAGCATAAAGTCACACAAGATAGCATGGTTCTGTTCGGGCATCTGTTATCTTATTATATAATTATTATTATTATATTATATATTTTTTGGTCGAGTCATTGTAACGAGTCAAGTTGTATGGAGACATATGAGTCGTAGTGTATGGAGTCGTATGAGTCGTAGTGTATGAAGTCGTATGAGTCGTAGCGTATGGAACCGTATGAGTCATGGTCGTAGTCATTGTTAGTACTTAGTAGAGTCGTCAAATTTTAATATTGTCGCATCTATTGTTGCATTTACAGGTATGTCATCCGAGGTCCTATATATATGAACTTCTCATGTAACGAAAATCAAACAATGAATTAATGAAAGTTCATTTCTCTCTCTAATTCCTCTCCCTCTCCCTTAAGCCCTCTTCCCTCTAGGGTTTACTCTTTCCTCCTTCCCCAAGCTTCTTCTCACATCTCCTCCATCATTCTAGGGTTTGCTCCTTGTATCCCCCACCTCAATCCCACCGTCGGCAACCCACCAAGAAGGCGCATAACATACTTTTGGTATCAGAGGAAGGTTCCTCTTATTCTCGTTGGGGTACATAACAACCCACTCGCTCTAGTCCGCTACATGTCTGATCATCCATCGCTTCCTCGACAACCCACCCACAGCCTTCTTCATCCAGGAATGGGAGCCTTGTCGACCTCGCCAGGACACAGCCTCGTCGTCCCTCTCCAGCGGCTCTTCATCGAACCGCAAAACAGGCTTTTGCGACCATTGTGTCATTTCCACAAAGAGTAGCTCGACGATCCCCCTGCTTCTTTTCTTCTCCACCAACAGGACCTCTTCGATGTCGTGAACCAGTGCCTCTCCCAGGTCCTATGTACACGCGTCTGCCTACAAACGGCATCTAGCAGAAGCTTGATCCTCCTCGAGCCCCAAACCCAACAAATGTATCTTCATCGCACGTCGTATTCATAGGGGAGTTTGCGCCCTATTTTTTGTTCGAGCCTCCCATGCCTCTGCTTCCACCTAGATCGAGTTGCTCGCTACCCTGTTGTAATATTAAGCTTAATATGAGGCTATAAATAGCCATGGTATTGGACCTAAAAAAATTACAATTCATTTGTTTCAACTTGGTATCAGAGCAGGGGGAGAAAAAACCAAACGCCTGACGCATCGCTCGCCACATCGCTCTCTTCCGCTGGCCGCATCGCTCTCTTCCATTGCATAGCGCTCGCCGCATCGCTCTTGTCGACGGACGCTGGTAGCTCTTCCGCTGCATTGCGCCCTGATCATCGGTGCTTGATGCTGGCGCATCTAGCGGTTGCCGCTGTCGGTGACTGCGGCTAGACGGGCCGCAGTGGGAACTTATGTCAAGGAGGTGGAGGTGGAGGGTTCGAGCCCTCTCCTCAACATCCCGCCGCACCGAGAACACGTGCGGAGATGGGTTGGGGTGCGTATGGGCCTTCCGCGGACCCTTGTTGTGGCGCCGGCCAGAAAGGGCGGGACTATGGATCCACTGCAGCAGCTCCCAGGCCTTCGGCCCACAACATAATCATCTGAATTACCATCATTCTCTCCCCCTCATAGTTCTCTCTTTCTCTAGGGATAGGTATTTGACAGCTCTCACTCGAGCTCCCCGCCTCCATCAATCAAAGCAAAGCTCCTTTGTATTGTTATGATAGAAGGATCATAACATACGTATAGGACAGTATGACTGAATGTAGCATGGGTCAAATTTCACAGAAAGATAAAGGTTCTCTAACTTTGACAAAGACCGGCAGAACTCAACAAATTGAACAGCGAGTTATGCCTAGCCTGAATAAACATCAAATCGCCTTCTTCATTGTGGTCAAAAGCAATAATAAAAGGGAAAAATCATCTACAATCAAATAGCACTAAGCCTGAATTTTAACAGGTGCATATACCAAAGAGAACCCTCATCAACTCTATGGTAGGGCATAATGCAAGAATATGGACCTGACAAGAAACGGCCATGTGGAAATTTTTGAAGTTTTGGAGAAGTTTTCTTAGTAAATTTAGCAGCACAAGATCTTAGTAGTATTATGGGAAAAAAGGTTATATTGCTGACACAATCTCTCTCCCTCCCTCCCTCTCCCACTCTCATACACACATAGGAAATCACATTATACCACAGCATATAATGATAATAGAAAGTATGATACAACTCCAGATCGAGGCTATAGCAGGATAATGTCAATTTTGACACAATCTCATCAAATTAGCAATTCCACACTAGTAGGGAGGACAGAGATTAAAAAAAATGTATCCCAAAAATACCTAACAACCAAAACCTAGATAGGTAATTGTTGTTTATTTGGATGGCTGTACTATGAACAATCTTCCGAAAGGTCTCTAGAATAAATAAACAACACACTAAATTAAAGGAACAAAAACTAAAAGTAGATAAAGAATGAAAGAATTCAAAATTACCTTAATTGGGAAGTGTCTACTCAGCATAATTTCCTCGACTAGAATGGAAAAATACTGGTTCAAAAATAACACATTAAGTTTATTCAGTTATTAATCACATAAATATCAATCATAGAATCAATGTATAGGCATATTAAGCACTGAAAAAACATTTTAATAACCTAATTAAGAATAGAAAAACTAAATAATACAATGCTGACACAAACTTCAGAGAATTCAAACAAGTATGTGGAATTACATAGTGCATAGTATACAAGAATAAAGATTTACGGAAAACAAAAAATTATGTACTGCAAGAATCTAAAATTCAATATTGTTAAAGCTCATTCTAAAAGCCCAATATAAGAGTGCACTATAGATTCTTCAACAAAATATTTTTCCCTCTGCTCTATATATAAGGAGAGCTTCGACGTAATAAGGTAAATTTGATGAATAATAATTTATTTTCAAACTTTAGCATGGTATCAGAGCGAATTTCTTCGCTTCTGTCCTTTCGCGTGAATACTCTAGGTCTCGCATGAACACTCCCGGTCACACATACTTATTCCTTTTTCACACGACTTCTACATGACGTCACGTTTTTCCAGCGAAATCGAGCTCTCAAGAGTTCCATTTCGGTTCCCGGCATCTTCGGCCTGATGGGGATCGGCCGCATGATCGTGTTCGATGGAGGAGATCGGGTCACCACTCGGCGGGACCCGTTTTTGCATTCTGGGCGAAGATGCGTTGATCGGATCGACAATCCGAGACCGCGAGCGCATCCGGAGCATCGCTTTTCAATTTATATGTATTTTATTTTATTTTATTTTATTGTATTTTGACGTGTATTTAGTGTTTTAGGACACCGGGCATAACAGACGATCATAGTCGTTCACGTCGGGTGCGCAACCGCCCTCTCTTGTAATAAATAGGAGTGGATGCCGCAATTTACAGGCATTGTGTAGTCTGTGAGAGATTCCAGAATCCAGAGCCAATTCGTGGTGCGATGCCATGAAACCCGAGGTGCAACATCCTGCTTTCAATTTTTAGTTCATTATTAGTTTTCTTACATTTTCTTTTCATTTCACTGTTCCCGTGAAAACTCATGTATTCCATGATTTCTGGCCATAACCGCTTCTACTCATCATCCCAACCAGTCGACTCCAGTCGAACTTCCCAACTCTTGTAGCGTCCTCGCCCTCCAAATCCTCAGAACCTCTCCCTTCACACTTCATCTCCCCCCTCAATCGTGATATAGCTTTGCCCTCATTCTCGTCCCCTTCTTAGTCAGAAACTGCTCGCCTCTCTCACGATACCGCACGTTCAAAGCCGCTCCTCAGCTATTCATCATCCCCGCCCTTCCCACAATTCATCATCATTTTTCCCTTGCCGGAAGCCACAACTGGCCTCCACACCATCGCAAGCCTCTTTTGTCACCCCCTCCAACCCGTCGCACATGCCAACGCCACCCTCCATTGATTCCGCCACAGTTGCGACCCCTTAACCATGCTCCTCCACAGTCTTCTTCTTCACCTCCTACAAACGCCGCAATTCCACAGTATTCCCTCCTCCCAATCCATATATGTCGTGGTCCCACCGCACATTCCCATCAATACTGTTCATCATCCTTATCTTTACTCTTCATCCAGTTTTCTCCGTCATCTCTTGGAACCGCTTCAATTTATTATCCAAAACTCCATTTTTAAAAAAATTTGCACCGGGCAATTCCTTCGCCCAAACCGCAGACCTCACTAGCTCTTCATGTAACTCCATCCTAGCTCGTCTCACCTCAGAAAGTAACTTTCAGTCAACTGCATCCTCATCCTAGCAATTCAGACATCATTGCTGCAATCGATCATCATTGTTTGTGAGTATTAACGTTTTGTGTTGTTTTATTTTGTATTGAATATTTGATGGACATATTGTGTGTTTAGTTATTGAGATTACTAGTGTTTTTGTCTTCGTTTCTTTTAAGTCTATAATATTTATTTGTGCAAGTTATATTGGAAAGCACCATTTGTGAAAAAAGTATGATTGTTTGCCTGTGTCGCGAAAATCCAAAATTCACATTGTGTAAATTTGTTAATGTCTATATAACTTGAATTGCTAAGATTTTATTTTCGAGCTGATATTTAAAAACATGCATTATTTCAATTGGGCCCGTTGGCATTCATTTCGCACCTTCACTTAGATTTGCATTAGCATGTCGGCACAAGCATCTTTGCATAGGCCCGTCCAACATCAGTTTGGTATCAGAGCCCGGGTTAGGGCTTACTTTAAAATATGTGGGACTACATGTAATGTCACCCAATGTCTTATCATAGTGGTCATCACTACACTGATCATCTATTTGGGCATCCCGAATCCACTTACACTAGCTCCCATAGAGCCCCCTCAGGGAGATCCTCATGTTACTACGATGATAATTCTCAATCGTAGCACACCACATTCAGAGATCGTGTTGATGCACCGACACAATCTCACTATGTTATAGACGATCAGTATGATGATTGTCATCATTCATATCCCTGCACGCGAACGGGTCGCGAGGATCACCGGTTTGAGAGAGATCTCGAATGTTAGTTTCGTACTTGTAGAAAGAAATGAAAAATAAAGACTTGGTGCATTCATCCACATAGGGGTTTTAAATAGGATTACAACAGGACACCCAACACCGATAGACGGTGTGGGACTAAACTCAATAACATTAAAATACAATAACAATAATAACTCTAACACTCCCCCTCAAGCTGAAGGGGGACCCTACAGCTTGAACATAGCATAAAAAAGGAAGGTAAAAGACGGTTGGCAATGTGGGACAAAACAGCCGCTACCGAGGCCCAACCGCGTGTCACTGGGGATACTTCAACCGGGCAAGAGCCACACGACGTTGGTCGACAAAACCAACCATGACCACAGTGGATACACTCAGAGAGGAAACTAGGTCAACCACGAAAGACCAAACCAACTCTACCAAATCCAGAGAAAACGACGAGGAGACACAAACAACATACGAAATCGACTTGGGGGTCATGTGTGACTAAGGCAGGAGTCGGGAAAGTGGCATCTGAGTCGTCGTTATCACAAACACTCTCCCTCACGTGGAATACGTGCAACAGCGGTATAGGCCTGCCGGCGTTGAGGAAGAAGAAGCAGCAGCACGACATAGAGAGCTGAGTGGCGCGACAGCAGCAGAGGAATAGCGCAGAGGAGAAGCAGCATGACAGCGCATAGAAGCAGACGTCGGTGTCGGAGCGCAGAGGGGCAAAGCCGTCGGGAGAGAACCACGACAGAAGAAAAACTGTCGGGAGAAGACGACGAAGCCGCACGTAGGGTCGATGACGTAGGCAGAAGCAGAGGGGAGCCGACGGGATCGTCGACTGGAGAAGCAGAGCCGTCGATGACGCACAGGAAGCAGAGGCATCGATGACGCACAGGCGGAAGCAGTCGATGAAGACGTCGGGAGAAGCAGACGATGAGATCGTCGGAGCAGGCGGGGGGAAGGACTGCTCCCGTCGATGGAGTCACCGGTTGATCATGTTGACGGGAGCGGGAGCGGAATCACGGAACAAAGCACGTCCAGCAGCTTGCGGCGGCACATCCAGCAGCTTGCGGCGGAGTCGAACCGAGAAGCAGATCGGGAAAAAAAAATTAGGTCAGGACGGGAGGGGGGAAACAGTGGCGGAAGCGGAAAAAAATTTAATTAGGTTTCAGAACCTGCTCTGATACCATGTAGAAAGAGATGGAAAAGAAAGACTTGGTGCAATACATTCATCCACATAGGGGCTTTAAATAGGATTACAATAGGACACCCAACGCCGATAGGCGGTGTGAGACTAAACTCAATAACATTAAAATACAATAACAATAATAACTCTAACAGTACTGTTGCCCCTACTTTTGACGGGCTCATCAAGTCCCGAGTCTTTCAGTTATTGATGTAAACTCAAACGTCCGGAATAATTTTTTTAAATATAAGCTTTGAAAACAATTTAAATTAAGCGGCGCTTTCAAAATTTCACAAGCGACTTCGTGCAATAATCAACTAAGGACTAGCGGACGTGCATAAATGTTTTAACTTTTGGACGCATTCCACAGTACGAATTAAAATCATCCACAAACTATTCAACAATAGGAAAACAACGAAATTTCAAAATGACGACAAATAAGCAAAGTAATAATTTAGGCAAGCTCCGATATTTTAGAGGTCAAATATATTTAGGCATAAAAATATACTAATCAGTAAAGAGCAATGAGAAAGATGGGTTATACTTTCAAGGGCATGAAAAAATTGTGAAGGAACCGGGGGCAAGCCGCGGATGATGGCAGGAATAGCTATAACAGAACAACGGCAAAAACCGGGAGGGGCCGCTCGATCCGCCGGAGGAAGGTATAGGACAGGTCGAAAACCTAAGGACTGTTGACCAGTAGTGGCGTAGGCTGGCGGAGCCGGCAGGGCAGGGAAGGACAGTTGACGGCGAAGCCAACGGGGTGAACAATAGGGACGGGGGACTAAAACCCAGCAGCGGCTGGAGGAGGACTGGACGCCAGCGCCTTGGAGGAATCTGGTGGTGCAATTTGGCGACGGGAGGTGTGGCAGAGTTGCACTGGAGGGGAACCGAACAAGACAAAATGTCTGTTCGGTTCTCTTATCCAGGTTGCCCTCCTCGTGGAAGAAGCTAGGATTAAATAAAGGGAAATGTATTTGTTGCCTTCAATTGCCAACAAAATTTAGGTAGTTTACGGTTTGCTCTTATAAAGAGTTATTTTTTGGGCTAAATAAAATGTTAACTCTAAAATGTGTGTGGGGGGGGTAACAAACTGGCAGCAGGCTATAAAGGCAAATAGGAAAGATGTGTGTGTGTGTGTGTGTGGGGGGGGGGGGGGGGGGGGGGGGGGAACAAACTGGCAGCAGGCTATAAAGGCAAATAGGAAAGATGTCGGAATAGGGAAAAAAATATTTTTTTAATATTCTCACTGCTCACATAATAGATGCAATAATTTTCTGAAATTTGATAATTAATTTTTTTTTAATAATTATAGTTTCAGAAAATTAATCATACTTAAAATTAATATTTCAAAGCTTAACAACATTATAATTTCACGACTTGCCCTATTTATTGCTTAGCCTGATTTGACAGACCAATTTATTCTGGGTCTTATTGGTTGGTCACACCAATGAGCCAAGCACGAGTACAACGAACACGAGAACAAACATACACAAGAAAAACAACATGCGCGAGGATGTGTGCGACACTTAATAAAAAAATGCGGGAAATAAAAGTAAATGATAATGTGAGTCAGGTTGTATCAGTTATTGGCTCGTGGATAGGAGTATTATCTCAATAATTGAGTCATTCGGTGAGCGCCGCATAAAATTTGTGAAGCTTAGATTGTTGGATCATGCGAGAGCATATTGGCGAATCTTTGTCATAGTAGGCCGGTTTTCTAAAATTGCTCTTTTCATCGCCTGCAGCAAGAATGCAGATGTGTCACACATCACATCTTTATTTGTTCAGGATGTCTTTCAACTTCGTGAATTATCCAAGATCACTGTATTCGATCATTATGTCCAATTCATGAGCTATTTCAAGAAAATACTATGGAAGAAGACATGCATTATACTACAATTTTCATCCGCTTACCAGCTTACCGCACACAGGCAGATGATTAAACAGAAGTAGTGAATATGAGCTTAAGGAATCCACAACGATGCCTCGTAGGTGATGATGCCTCCTCTTGGGACTCAGTGTTACTCATAGCATAATTTGCATTTAATAACTTGATAAATAGGACAACTGGGTTAAGCCCATATCAAGTAATTTCGAATACGAACCTAGGAAACATGAAGACCTTATCCCTCTAACCATAGAGTGCCACCCTAGAATGTATGTTGAGCCCTTTGTTAGACACCTACATAGCATGCATAAGTCTATCAGACGTAGGATTACTTGCAATAATGATATTTATAATGTCGATAGCCATAGAAGAGTGCAAAGATTCAAAAAGGGGAAAAGGTGATGATTTGTATACGGGATTATCAAAAGGATTGAGACAAATGTTTGCAAACTAGATATTTCTAAAAGTACGAAAATTTTATTCATATTCAACATTGAAGATTTGACCTCATTCTTCGGTCTACACGACTATACGTACCTTTTTCCACCCACCGCCTCAGCTCTGCAACCCTAACCTTCCCCTGCTACCTCATCACGGCCCCAGCCTTCCTCTACTACTTCACCACAGCCCTAGTCTTCGGCACTGATTTATCATTCAACACCAGTCTCGGCTTCTTTAGCAACAGTACTACATTCTCATCATCATCCAAAGACACCAGACCTTTCAACAACATCATTGAGATTGCAGCGCACGGGTTCATCCCAGCACCAAACAGTCAAATACTAGTACCGCGCATTCATCGACGACACATACATCTCCACATTAGAGCTTGAAAGACTCGCCCCATTCCTACAAAGACAATAAGATTGTCTTCATTCATCGTACATGAATGCCTATGAATGGGTGGAGTTGATGAGGATCATGTCACAGCCCACAGGACCCATGAAAATCTACTCACACCGACCACGGATCCAGTGATGATCGGAACTGCTCATGACGAGCAGACAGACGATCGTAGTATTTTTTGTTTATGTATTCTATGTTTATGTATTTTATTTATGTAAATTTATTTATGTGTATTTTGGAGGTTTCAATGAACAGAGAATCATGACTATTCATTATCCCTCACTGGACTATAAATAGGAGTATAAGGTCTCATGTACGGGTTATTGAAAGCAAAATAGAAAATCTTCTTTTTTTTGATCACCTGATGTTGAAACGAAAATTCAAGTGCAAAGCTTGAAAGTTATAATTCCCCTCCCCACCTCCACTAGTTGGACCCCCCCCCCCCCCCCCACCACACACACACACCATCACATATTTCCTTAGCCCTCCATATTTCCTAGTCGTTCATCCTCATACCCCATCTCCTTAGCCCTCTATAATTCCTAGTCGTTCATCTCTGCACCACACCTCCACTAATTGGCCACATCCTCATCCCCTCCACATCACACGGCCGAACACCCACATACCCCATCACCTTCCCTCTTCATATCTCTTGGACAGACAACTCCCCCCGCCCAACCTCCCCTAGTAGGACACCTCCCCCCGCTCAACCTCCCCTAGTCGGACACCTCTCATACCCTCAATATCATACAGTCAGACAACCTCACATCCCATCTCCTTCCCCACTCATATCTCCTATCCAACCACCCTGACAGCCGCACCAGCAGCTCCTCCACCCAAATTCCCCTCCATTTCAATTTGTTAGTAATCGCCACCACCTCCTTCGGCGATCCCTACAGCCCCACATTTTTCCAGAACTTCAACTCTCACTTGTATCAGCCCTCTAGCAAGCTCTCAGCATCATAAATGGCCCCTTCTAACCATTTCCAACAGTTGCTACCACCAATCCATCCCTATGGAAGTCCAGTCCAGCTTCTTGAATCCCCACCGAAGTCATGGATGTGGTCTCTTGCTCCATCTCCGGCCACCTAAGACTCGTTGGATACCCAATAAGCCCTCTACTCCATAGTCGCGTAACTTTAAATTGTATTGTCATTTGGTTGATGTTGGATTAGTGTTAATTCTCTATTTAGTTGTATCACTTTGTAATCATTGTCTACTTTTTGTGTTCTTATTTGTTTGTGTAATTTGATCGCGTGCTCTCTTACATTTATAGAACATCTCTTATTTTCTTATTTGTTAAGCTTCATCAAATGTAATTTATCTAGTACTAGTTTTATAAAATTTTCTTATTGCAAGTTTGTTGCCGGATTACATTTAGAATCATCCCTTAGTCTCTAATAGAACTTACCAAGCGCCAAAGTAACTTGTGACAGTACATTTGAATATACTATTGTTAGTCACAAATCAAGAAGAATTAAAGGTTTAATGACTCAAAAGTTAAATTTCATGTTTTTAAGATGTGAATGTATGATAACAGCGTCGACGAAACGGTGCCCCTCCGTGCATAGTATCCGTCGATGATAATATTTTTGTGCACAATGCATGGCCCTGAAAGTACTCCTAACATGCAGTTGCGAGATTTGGGTCCTCGACAATCTGGGGGCAATGACATTTTCAGCCGACGTGCAAATTCCTACCATTTGAAAATATTTATGATGCCACCATTAAATATGAAGATTTCCTTAATATAAATGTATGAAAAAAATGCCGAATAAGTGGAAATTAAGCTCACCTCAGAATCAAGCAGGCTTTTTGAATCCCTAGAAGATGTGGTAGCCTCACTATAGAAGTTTTCTGATCCAACTGTAAATGGTGACCATGCCTGCATGCACAAGCCAAGAAGAAATGCATATTATGTAGCCTCAAAGAGTTTCTATGACACTAAAATATCATATCACCTCTTTATTCACAATAAGTTGTCCACCTCCACTGGAATCGGTACCCAAACTATCTGACTGATCTAAATAGACTCTGGGATAGCGCTGAAGAAGAAAATGGCCCTATACAATTCAAGATTCCATTTTATAAAGTGACAGTTGGACAAATTTACAAGAGAAATAGTCCAAAACCTTGTCTAAATCAGTTAGGAGCTGAAAACTAGCCGTGGCCAGTTCAAGAGAGTTACTATCTCTCAGAATGTGGAAAATCGCATCAAACATTTTCCTTGGTAGAAGAAGAAAGTAAGATAAACAGGTTAGGAAGAAATAAACTGGGATTTTCAATTAGCACGAGAAAATTTCTTAGGGGAAGTACCAAGTGGGAGGTATGGGAGAAGCTGAGCGGAGAGAAGCAGTACGAACGGCTTCCAGAAAAGAGAGCCCTGCGCTAGAATGAGTGTTATATGTAAAAAAGAAAAACAAGAGATCGGATAATGGAGATGATAGAGACGATCGAGAGTACTGACTATCTTCATGGACATCGCGAGCATCCCTCACGCCGGAAGAGTCAATGATGGCCAAGGTGTTACTCTCCAGCATTTGGGAATTGATTCTAGAGCTGTTCATCGCGCTGAGGAGAGCAGGAAATCCGAAAACAAATGGGTTTTCACTCAACGATAAAACCCTAGTTTGTATGCGGCAGGAAGGCGGGAGAAGACATCTTCCCGCCGAAGGCTGCTGCCTGAAGTGATTCAGGAAGTGGACGTAAAGTGGTATTTAATTCTGAGTTATTTATTACTTCGGAATTTGGATATGGTATGATTATGTTGATTGTTATTATTAATTTAGGGTGTTTATATTGGCAGCCCGCATATCGATATTGGCAGCCCAATTATAATGGCAGTCTAAAATATGGCTATTGGCAGCCCGATGAATATTGGCAGCCCAAACAATAAATTTTTAAATAGACATTTTTAGAAAAAGTGTTCAACATGAAAGTTGTAGATCTCGTCGAGATCTACAACTTTTATGTTGAACACTTTTTCTAAAAATGTCATATAGTCGGCTTACTTTCAAAAGGCGCGGAACCCGGGCGGAAATAGCATATTTCCGCCCGGGTTCCGCGCCTTTTGCAAATAGGCCGACTATATGACATTTTTAGAAAAAGTGTTCAACATAAAAGTTGTAGATCTCGATGAGATCTACAACTTTCATGTTGAACACTTTTTCTAAAAATGTCATATAGTAGACCTATTTTTAAAAGTCGCGTGTTCTGCATTTTGGGCTGCTATTAGCGGTCATATTATGTATGTTTTTCCTTATTTTCTGGGCTGCCAATATCGAAAGCTGGCCTGCCAATATAAACGTCCTTAATTTAATACTGTATTTTTGATTGGTTGCATTGAACTTCTAATTTTTCAAGTCTTTTAAAAAAATTATAAGTATTTTTAGGAAAAATGTTCGTATAAGGTGTACTTTGAAAATATGTTTAGGTTTTGCATTTTTTTAGAAATACGTTCTGTACATGCATTTTTAGATTTACAACTTTCGTGTTGAACAGTTTTCCTTAAAATGCACGTACAAGATGTATTTTCAAAATGAGCGAAAAATTAGAAGAGTGCGGTGCGACTAGCCAAAACTGTAATGTTAATAACATTCACCTTCATTATTTGAAATAATTAATTGCGATTGTTATCCGCAAATCAGTTTCAGCTATCCGGCAGTATCCGTACTTAATTTTAGGTATTTTTTCTCCCCAAAATTACATAATCGTAAATTAGTTTTGACTATCTCTACTCTTTTTTTCTTCTCTTAAATCATTTTTGAGAGCGTTGTTCAATATGAAAATTTTTCATATGATCGAATGAGAGTTTGATTATAGTGTGGAAAGCATGGATGTGAACTTGATGAGTACTGAATTACTAACTTGATGGGGTCTCTTTAGAAGCGTCGGCCGCACCTCATGTATGTGGTGTGGATATCTGAACCTTTTCCGACGTAACCCCACGAGGTGTAACTGCCGCAACAATCGCCTCCATCGTTGTTGTCGGGCCTACTGCCATCGCCGTCATCACAACAACCACCATCGTCATCGCCGCACCGAAAACATCATCGCCGCAGCTGCGCCAACCGCCATCGATGTCGCCTCCCCAACCACCATCGTCATCACCGCACTGAAAACGTCATCGCCGTCGTCGTCGGCGCCGCGCCAACCGCCATCGCCGTCGCCTCCCCAACCGTCATCGTCATCGCCGCACTGAAACCGTCATCGCTGTCACCGCGCCAACCGCCATCGCCACGGCCTCCCCAACCTCCACGCCATCGTCGCAATGAAATCGTCATCGCCATCGCCGCCGCCTCCCCAACCGTCATCGTCATCGACGCACTGAAACTGTCATCGACGCCGCCGCGCCAACCGCCATCGTCGTCGCCTCCCCAACCGTCATCGACATCGCAGCACTGAAACTGTCATCGCCGCCGCCGCGCCAACCGTCATCGCCGCCGCCTCGCCAACCGCCATCGCCGCCGCCTCGCCAACCGCCATCGCCGCCGCCGCGCCAACCGCCCTCGCCAACCGCCATCGCTGCCGCCGCGCCAACCGCCATCGCCGCCGTTGCGCCAACCGCCATCTCCGCCGCCTCGCCAACCGTCGTCGTTATCGCCGCCGCGCCAACCGTCGTCGTTATCGTCGCCTCCTCGTCAAACTACATCGCCACAGCATCGCCAACCGTCGTCGGCACCGTCTCGCCAACCGTCGTCGGCGCCACCTCTCCCACCGCTGTTGGCGCCGCCTCGCGTACCGTCATCGCCGCCGCCGCGCCAAACGTCATCACCGTCATCGCACCGAAACCGCCACCGCACCGAAACCACCATTGTCGTCGCCGCAAACCATCATCGCCAACACCGCACCAAAACCGTCATCGCCGCCGCCGCACCAACCGCCATCACCATTGTCTCGTCAACCGTCATCATCGTTGCCGCACCAACTAGTACAGCATATCTGTGTTGAGATGACATTTCGGGTTTCAGATGCATATTTTTTTTGTTAGCTAACAAATAATCTTTCTATGATGACGTTTTATCCTAACTAGTGATAGGGTTAGTGCTCAAAGTATTCTATCATACCCAATCTAAGTATGGAATAGGGTATATATAGTACTTCCAGCATAGGGCCAAACCCTAGAATGACACGGAACTCATTATCCTATTCTGATTCGGCATCGACACGTGCGGACATATTATTAAATAAACCTAACAATCTCATCATATGTCCGTCGTGAACCCAGACTTCGAATAGAGGGTGGTTTGTGCAAAGTTTAACCAACTGTGAATCATACACAATCGTGTTCAGCACTTCTTTCAAACAAAATTAGACTTAAGCACAAAATAGTATGCACGCATAAGTAAAACGAAACTCAGCTACAATACAGAATAGTCTCAGGTGCAACAAGACACAGACCCAAAACGCATGGTGTCCCAAACAAACAGAGAGTGAATTGTCCAATCAAACAGTGCATAAAAGAAAAGTTAAAACAATGCTCTGAACAGAAGTAGCAAAAGATAAATTAAAACACTCTAAAACTCATCATCCAAAAGATCATCCTGATCTGGATTCCAGTCAACCAGTGTTCCCCCTATTCCAGCAACCCCTGCAATTTCAACAGAGAATTTCATTTCAGAATGAATTCTATCGTTTGCAAATTTGCAAATATCTAGTTCTACAAAAAGAACTTAGTATTAATTATTTTAATTTGGCTAGGAAGACACGTTTACAGAGTATTATAGTTTTACCTCAGGACCTAATATCTGTTTCAACTGAAACGATTCCAAACTTCTGCACACCGCAGCTATATATGTGATCTTATATGGAATGTCACGGTTACTGCCCTTCTAAAGTTAATTGAAACTCATCAAGTTTGGAATGGAACCAATCTCCAGAGAAGAGACAAGACCGAGTCATATTGTGTTATCAAGTTTGGAATAACACTCTCCTCCAAGGCAAAAGCCGAATCCAGGTGAAGTTGTTAGCATCAAGTTTGGAATGAAATAACTTACCAGATCCGAGCTCAGCAACCAAGAGCATCAACGGAACACAACATGCTTGTTTTGACAAAAGAAATCGGAATATCTTGAAAAATAGTCTATGAATATAATCAAAACTTCCGGACAAAGGCTGAACTGAATCACCTATCGTTCAACTAAGGCCGAACTAAATCGTTTTTAGTCTCATTTCCCCCACTGTTTTGATTAGACGGTCTTTCGGCATTCCTTTCGTCAATGGATCAGCCAGGTTATCCTTTGAACGTAAATCGATCAAAGTGATAATTTCTTGTTCTTTCAGATAATTCAACAAGGCATGTCTCAGTCGTACATGTCACCTCTTAGTATTGTAGAGGGTATTCTTAATGACTTGAACTGCTGATTGATTATCACAATACAAGCTCAACGAGTTGACTTGTAACTTAGACAAGGGAATATCTAAAATCAAGTTCTTGATCCAATCTGCCTCTTCACCGACCAAGGTTAAGACAAACAACTCGGCTTCCATAGACGACAGTGCTATACAGGTCTGCCTTTTGGATTTCCAAGTGATAGCCGCTCCACCCAAAGTGAATATATATCCACCAGTGGACTTGCTGTTCCCGACTTCTAAACACCATGACACATCAGAATGTCCCTCCACAGAAGGGGGTAACCAGTGTAGCACAGAGTATGATCTTTAGTACCTTTCAGGTACCTCAACAGCCTATCTAGGGCTTCCCAATGCTCTTTGTCTGGATTACTGGTAAAACGACTCAGCATGCTAACCGAAAAAGCAATGTCTGGTCTAGTACAACTTGTGGCATACATGACACTACCAATTATTTTGGAATATTTGACTTGATCAATGCTGGTCTCTACGTTAGGACTCAACTTAACATTATGATTAAATGACGTCTCAATCGGCCTACAGTTATCATATCTCCAGGTAGAAATAAGTTGCTCAATATAATGAGTCTGACTAAGAGTAACTCGACCCTTGTCAACTCTAACCTTCATACCTAATAGGGTATCCACAGGACCAAGATCCTTCATGTCAAAAACTTCTACCACAGTGGATTTAATATCCCTAACTGCAGCAAGATTAGACCCCAAAATCAACATGTCATCCACATATATGCATATGATGACTGTCTGATTCGACAATGAGCGGTGATAGACACACTTGTCTGAAAGACTGGACTGAAATCCGAGGCTCTTTACCACCTGGTCAAACTTCATGTGCCACATCATAGGCGCTTGTTTAAGTCCATAGATTGATTTATCCAGTTTGCACACTTTATCTTTTAGATCTTTTTACACATAACCTTCAGGTTGTGCCATGTAGATCTCTTCATCAAGCTCTCTATTTAAGAAGGTTGTTTTCACATCCATCTGGTGAACTATAAAGTTCTCGATAGACGTTAGGGCCAGAAGAATTCTGATAGTCGACAGGTGACACACAAGTGAATAAACATCAAAGTAGTCTATTCCCCCTGTTGTTTATAACCTGTAGCTACGAGACGCGCTTTATACCTGGCTATGGACCCATCACTATGTAGTTTCTTATTCAACACTCACTTGCATCCGAGGACTTTAGCGTCTTTCGGCAAGTCAACTAAATGCCAAGTATTGTTAGGTAACAGTGAGTCCATCTCATCACCAATGGCTTCTGCCCACATCAATGAATCTCTAGATCTCATTGCCTCCTGGTAGGAGAATGAATCATCCTCTAAGTGGTAGGTGACGAAATTCTCACCAAAGTTCTTAGGGATTCTGTCTCTTGTAGATGTTCTAAGTGGAATAGTTTCCACCTCTAGAGGTTGGGGAGCAGTGTCAAAAGGGCCAGCTACAGGTTCTACGATAGATTCTGAAATCATATCATTAGACCCGGAAACAGACAAACCATGATCCTTGACAAATTTAGCTTCAAAGAATATGACATCTCTAAACTCTATCACGATATTCGTGGATAGATCGAGAAATCTGTCGGCTGCACTATCTTCTGCACTACCTAGATAGACACATGTTGTCGTCCTAGGTCCCACCTTAGGTCTCTTAAGGTCTTGTAATCGCACATATGCGATACAGCCCCAAGTCTTTAGAGTATCATAACTACAAGGATGACTGTGTCACAGCTCATACGGGATAGCAGTGAGCTGAGAATGAGGCAATCTATTCAGAATGTGATTTGCAGCACGAACTGCTTCTCCCCAAAAGGAATTAGACGTGTCAGCTGTTATGAGCAAAGAGTTCAACATTTCAGTTAAAGTTCTATTCTTACGCTCGGCAACACCATTAAACTGGGGGGAGAAAAGAGTTGTGGTTTCAAGAATTATTCCCTTAGAGGCACAAAATTCCTTGAACTCAGTAGCAGTATATTCTCCTCCTCGATCACTTCTAAATCTTTTAATTTTCAGGTTCAACTGATTTTCTACACGAGACTTAAAGGTCTTAAATGTCTCAAAAGCTTCGTCTTTCGATTTTAACAGATACACATGACAATATCTTGAAAAATCGTCTATGAATGTAATCAGATACTTCCTTTCCCCTCTAGTGACGTGGCTACGAAAATCACAGAGGTCTGAATGTATCAACTCAAGAAGTTTCGTGATCCTAGAAACCGATTTGAATGGCTTTCGAGTGATTTTGGTTTGAGCACACATCTCGCACTTATCAAATCGAATCGACAGATCTAGGGGAATGTTATGACTCTTCGCTAGATCTAGCATTTTCCTATAGTTCACGTGTCCAAGTCTGTTATGTAACAACTTAGGATCAATAAGGTTCGAACTTATTTGGTTAATGTTATCGTTGTTTAAGCTAAGTCTATACATTCCGTTGATCAGGTTCGCACACCCAAAATAATGTGAATTTACCGTTAAGGTCATTCTACCGTTTTGAGTTGTGAAGGACATCTCAGTCAGATTTTTAGTTAAAGATGACACTACTTTAACATTATTCAGAAAAATAGTTTTTCCTGATGAGAGGACTAGATCGGTTGTCCCAACATGGGTCACCTCGGTCTCTCCTCCATTGCAGTTCTTCACCTTCTCCTAGACCGCCTTGACCTCAGCAAGTAACCTTCTATCATTCATCAAATGACAGGTAGCACCGCTATCAAGCCACCACTCAGAGGACGAACTGCGGTGACTGCTCCCGATCATAGCCACGAAGGACTTGGGATCTGAGGCATCAGCTAGCATGTTCGCCACATTTTGCGGGGCATCCTCCTTTTTCTTTTTAGGAGCATTACAATCAGCCGCACAGTGTCCCCACTTGCTGCAGTTGTGGCACTTGCCCCTCTTCTTTTTGAAATAGGGCTTTTTAGGCACCAGCTGTGTAGAGGCTTCACCTTTGGGTGCTGGTGGCTTCCTTCGAGGCTTGCTGGGTCGAGAAACGAAGTTGACAGCCTATGAGGACTGACCAACTTGTTCTAAGCTCTTACCAGCGATGTTTTGATCCTCGATATGAATGAACCTTTTGAGTTCATCCAATGTGATCTTTTCCTTGAGTCTGTGCATTTCAGTCTTGAAGGTCAACCACTCATGAGGTAGTTTGCTAAGTATCAGACACATAAAGAGATTATCAAAGATGTCGGACATGTCGTCCGCCAACTTGAGACGCAGACTTTCCAGTTCAATTATTTGAGAGGTGATTGGCGAGTTTAAATTGAATTTTGAAGTGAAGAGTCTTTCCCCAAGGAGAGTCCTCGACAACTCCTCTTCCTTCTGGAAGTGCGCATTCAATCGATCTCAAATCTCCTTTGCAGTCTTATGACTGCTGTATGTCAGGGCGAGTCTAGGGTTCAGTGAATTCAGGAGGTAGTCCCTGCAGAAGTCTTCACATTTTCTCCACTGAAGTTCGTTCACGTCCTCTTCAGTAGTAGCAAAGTCACTCAGGACCGTGTAGAAAATCTCACGTTCCTTTATACCAAGTTGGATGTGCAGCTTCCAAGCGTGGAAGTCGGAGAGATCGAACGACTGCAGCTTGACGATGTCGTAGGAGGAAACCTTTGACATCTCACTAAAGCTAGAATAGTAAACATGAAAGAAGACACCTGAGCTTCACGGAGACGAGACACGAGTCTTCGGATCCAATCAAAATGATTTGCAAGTCCTATCCGACTCTAGAGATCTGAGAGCAACACTTGGATCAGCTCTATTCACCCAGATCTGATCAGCAACAGTAAGTCAACCTTCCTCCAAGGAAAAATTAGAAACTAACTGTGTCTCTATCCACAATGAATCCTCTGAATTCCTAGATCTGTTTTTTTTTTTGGATCAAGATCTATAATGGAATAAATCTGCTTCTTCAGGCGGAAGCGAGCATATCAACAACAGTTTTGGTTCTCCAACTGCAGCATCAGTTTTGTTTTTTTAACTTGTTCGCAACCTCTCCCAGAACTGGATCTGGATACCTCCCTAGCCGGCTGCAAGCACAGATCAAATGGATCTGTAGATCGGGAGAATCCCGATCTGAGCATCGACAGAGAAACAACGACTATCCGATCCAGCGATGGACGACTATTTCCTCAATCGATCTGGAAAACAAAGAGCAGCGCCGGTGAAATACGAACAAGGCCTATCAACACAAGATTTGGCGACCAGATCTGCAGTGGAAGCAGCGGCGACGGTGCTATTCCAGCAGCATGAGCAGATCTACGGCTTCTGTAAGCAGATCCCCCAACGGCGAAGCCAACGCAGTTTTGTTCGCTCCCGATCTGAGACGGGAAGCCAAGATCTCCGACGATGATGGCGACGGGAAGAAGAACGACGCCTGGAGAAACTCGGGAGCGGCGTTGTAGAACGACGGTGGAATCGCAAGTCGCGCAGAGCACCGTGAGCACCGGCGGGAGAAGAACATCGTGAGATCGCGGTGCCTCTTGGAGCGCCGACGAAGTCGCTGAAACAGTCACGACGGAATCTGATGCGTGAAATTGCCGAACGGGAGCGGGATGCTGCGGAATCGAGAGCGACGAAACCCTAAAGCAAATACTTTGAGAATGATAGGGTTAGTGCTCAAAGTATTCTACCATACACCATCTAAGTATGGAATAGGGTATATATACTACTTCCAGCATAGGGCCAAACCCTAGAATGACACGAAACTCGTTATCCTATTCCGAGTCGGCCTCGACACGTGCGAACATATTATTAAATAAACCTAACAACAAGTACAACATATGTTATAGATGTTTGTATGGATGTGAATGTTGTATCCAATCACCATGTTTTCTCTTTTTTATTGGATGAAGTTGTTGTGAAGTATTAATGCAAACAAATATTCAAAGTGCATCAATTTGCGGATATCAAAAATTTGATTTACGGATAACAATTTGATTTGCGGATATAATTTTAACAAAACTGATTTACGGATATCAAAAATTTGTGGATAGCCAAAATTGTAGTGCGGATAAAAATCGTCTAATTAATTATACGCAATGGTAATAGATTTTTTTATGTTTGTTTGAGAAACGTTATTAACACGCCAAAAAAATCTCTGTCTCCGTTCGTCTTTCCCACGCGATTGCAGGAAATTGCAGACAAGATCGATGCTGGGCCGAAGGCTAAGGCGGTCATCGCTACATTGGTCATCACTGCTCTCCCAATATTAGCTTCTTCAAAGTATTAATCAATGAGATTTGTGGTGTCGGAAAGGTGGGCGAGGCTATGAAAGTTCGATCACTCGCATCATGTAATGGTGTTTGTCTCTCTTCTTTGATGTGTTCATCAATCTTTGTCGGACTGTTGGAGTTGAACAAGGAGAAACCCATCTTATCGCTTCTCTCATAGATGTTTGTGGAAGGTTACGGTTTGGACCATGAAGCATACTTTTTCTCATCCATGGATTATGTGCAAAAGGCGGGAGTTGTGCGAGTAATTTGTTCGATCGAATGGTGGATGATGGCATCATACCTGGATCCAAAGAACTCGAGATGATGATTGAGAGTTTTGTGGGATGTTCCGCGGTGAGATCTGCGGCGAATAGTTTGGAGAAGCTTGTTAAATCTGGAGTTGTGTTTGGTCCATTTGTGTGTAATACAATCATTTTCAACCTAGTGAAGGAAGGTCATAAGACTGACTTGTAAGTTCTTGAACTGGATGATAGAGGGGTGTTGGGTTTCTCATCATCTGCATATTTCTTCACATAATTATTAGGGTGTTGTTATAGACAAATCAAATTTGGCTATATACAAACCCATTTTGAACTCTTTTTAGGGTCTTTTAAATGACTATATACAAACCGGTTAAAAACCTAGGTTAAGCCTCTTTTTTTTATTTCTTCCAACCGGCCTCCCCGACTGTTCTTCCCCATCCTTCCTGCGACAGCAATGGCGGGCGAAACTGCTCCGGCAGAACCGCATGAGACCACTCCCGACGCCGGCCTTTCGTATCCAGAGGCCTGGATCTCCCTCAGCAGCGAAGTAGGAGTGCCGACGAACCCGACGCCGCCTTCTTTGGCCGCCCCGACGACATGCCACATCCCGACGCCGCCTTCTTTGGCCGCCCCGACAAAATGCCTCATCCTGACGCCTCCCCAGTTACCTTCTTCTTCATTCTCCATGCTTAAACTTTTTTTCTCAGATTTCTAAAAATATATTCTATACCCTAGCCCGATTCCCCTTAGCCTCCGTCTACCCCGATTTCCCTCTTTTGTTTGTTCGATTGCATGTGTGAGATTTAACTCCCCCGATTTCCCTCTTTTGTTTGTTCGATTGCATGCGTGAGATTTAATGAGGATGCATGTGTGCGCTAAGGAGCAAAGGATTGTCTCCTCCGGCCATGTTTTGGCACAACGTTTTTGCTCAAGTGAGTTTGGTTTGGGCAGAAAAAAATCACATTTTAAACTTAACATGTGTACAAACAGGAAAGCACGACAATGTTGGAGGCAAATTAGATGTTGCTAGTGAAATTTTACTTTGTGTTGATTGTATACAATGAAGTCTTCTAACTATAAAGGTTAGAATTTTTTTTATCAAATTATGTTTTAATGTATTTGGATACTCTTCAACCGTATCTAATTTATTATTTTTATTGCATGATTTTCTCTCTTGACGTTACTGATCGGAAGAAAGGACATTTTGCTAATCTTTTTTGGGTTTCAATGCATCTTTATATCTTCAATTGTAAATTTTTTGTAATGTCTAACTATCTAATGAATGCATTAGTTTAGCTATAATATAATATGATGTTTACAAAAGTTTTTTTTTTAATTTTTGTACTAGTTTGTATATAACAATTTTGTCTACGTATAACAATTTTTTGTTTGTACTGGTTTGTATATAGTAAATGTTTGTATATAGCCAAATCCGGTTTGTCTATATCAACACCCAATTATTAAAGACCATCTCCATCTTTTGAAGAAATTTTTTAAACTGTCGCCTTTTGTGTTTAAATTCGGGAAAAAGAATATGTGACGACCTTTAAGGGTTCGCTCGTCTGCACGGAATTGAGCTCATGAAATTGGAATAAAATGTCTAATTCCAATTTCGTCGTTCGTCTGCTCGTTTAACGTTGGAATTTGAATTTTAATGAATTCCGTGGAATTCATTTTTAACTAAAGACAATTCTTTCTAATCTATATAAGAATTGGACAATTCCGGCAGTGATACATTTTTAAGCTAAGCGAGCGATTTTCACCCGGGAGCGCATGTTGTCGCACGGGCGCACGTTTTTTGAGGAGGCGCGCATTTTCGTCAGGGCGACGTATTTCGCCCTGGCGGGCGTTTGTTTCACCCGGGCGCGAGTTTTTCGCCCGGGCAAGAGTTTTTCCCACGGGCACGAGTTTTTCGTCCGAGCGCGAGATTTTCCCGCGGGCGCGATTTCTCGCCCGGGCGCGAGTTTTTCGGCCCGACATGAGTTTTTCGCCCGGGCGCGAGATTTTTGCCCGGTCACGAGTTTTTCGTCTGGACACGATTTTTCTCCCCATCGCAATTTTTTCACTCGGGCTCGAATTTTTCGCCTGGGCGCAAATTTTATTGCCCGGACGCGATTACTCGCCGGGCCGCGAATTTTTTCACCCGACCGCGATTTTTCTCGCTGACGTGATTTTTACGCCTAGACACGATTTTTCGGTCGGGCGCGATTTTTCGCATGTGAGCAAAGTTATCAGGATCGAGATCCTAGATGAGATCATTTTGAGGTAGGATCGGATCAAATAGTAAGGTCGGATCGAGGATCGCTTTATAAAATCTGGATCGATTTACAAAATCTGGATCGTAGGATCGTAAAATTCTATGATTCGGATCGCGATCCTGACAACCTTGCATGTGAGTGATTTTTTTTCGCCCTCCCGCGCTATTTTCGCCTGACCGCAATTTTTTCACCGGAACGCGAATTTTTCGCCGATGCAGACTTTTTGTGTCAGGGCGTCGCATTTCGCATTGATGCGCGTTTTTTTGCTCGGGCGCGATTTTTTGCCCAGACGCAAATTTTGTCACACGACCGCGTTATTTCACCCGACCACGATTTTTTCGCCCGGGCGCGCTTTTCTTGTCCGGGCGCGAATTTTTCTCCCGAGCGCGATTTTTTCGCACGGGCGCGATTTTTTCTCTCGGGCACAATTTTTTCGCCCCGGCCCAATTTTTTCGCACAATAGCGAATTTTTCGCCCAGACGCTATTTTTTCGCCCGTGCGCAAATTTTTCACAGGACCGCGCATTTTTCGCACGGGCGCAGATTTTTTGCCCGACATCGCTTTTTTCTCCCGTGCGCGATTTTTTCACCTGAGCGCGATTTTTTCGTCCGTGCGTGAATTTTTTTCGCCAAATCGCAATATTTTCGCCTGAGTGCGATTTTTATCCATGGCACGATTTTTTCATCCGGGCACAATTTTTTCGCCGAACCGTGAAAATTTTTACCCGATCACGTTTTTTTCGCTCGGACATGATTTTTCCGCCTGGGCACGATTTTTCCGCACGAGCGCGATTTTTCTCTCGGGTGCGTTTTTTTTGCCCGCATGAGATTTTTTCGCCCGGACGAGATTTTTTCGCGTGGGCTCGATTTTTTCCCCCCGGTGCAATTTTTCCCCCAGGCGAAAAAATCATAATTGGGCGGCAAAAACTAACCCGAGCGACAAAATCGCGCCCGGGACGAAAAAATGCAACCGAGCAAAAAAATTGAGGCCATGAGAAAAAATCGCGCCCGTGAGAAAAAATCACGTCCGGACGAAAAAAATCTCGCCCCGGTGAAAAAACTCCCGCCCGAGCAAAAATATCGCTCTCGTGTGAAAAAGTCGTGGTTATAGCGCACATTTGTTTATAGTAATTTCTTTATAATAATTTTCAATTCTTATATTGAATTTTATTTAACAAACGAGTAAAAGAAATGATCAATTACACAATATTCAACAATATTCTTTATTAGGCGAATTCTGGAATTGGAATTAGTCACCAATATTTAATTCCATAATATTCACCAATTTTCAATTCCAATAATAAATTCTAATTTCGTGCAAACGAACGGACCCTAATTGTTTTCCATCTTTATGGAGGACTGGCTCTCTGACACTACAATTTTGCCCTATCATTATCATTAACTTCAGCATCTTCTACGTAAATAACACCGGCTCAAACCTCAAAGTATATATGCATGTTTATATTTGGTGTGGCAATGACATGATGGTGTGAAAATAAAATATTTTAGAATTTAATAAAAATTGGTTGTCGATAACAAACATCGGCGTGCTTTTAACATTGTTCTTTTTTTGCCTAGTTTAGCATTTAGGGTTCGTTTGGCACGGTGGTGACAATCGTGAGCGCAATGGTTACGAGTCATCGTCCGTGAACACACTACCTCACCTAAGGAACTTCATCCTTTTTTTATGTTCAAAATTAGTCTTGGTTGTGATCACAATTATTGTCATGTCAAACACATATTTCCATGATAATGATGTTTTTGTTTATATTTATTTGTACAAAAATGTGGCGTCAAATGGATGACGGTTCATAATCAATGTGTTCATGACAACCATTTTCATGCATAACGGGCCTTTAGTTTATTAGAAATTGTTTGATTACCACACGGATAGATCTCGCATTATTACGACGGATCTTGGCAGCTTGTAAGTCGGTTGCAAGTATTTCTTCGGATAACTCATGTGGTGATTGTTCTCGATGCCCATGAGATATATGCGTTATTTGCGTATGTGGATGCTCTCATCTCATTACGTGTATCTTTTTCTTCTTCTTTCTCTTGCAAGCACTCCATTCTGCCCACGATCTCTTCTCTCCCGCAAGCATTTTCTTCCCATTTTTTGTTAAGTGTTATCACTAACTCTTACTTATTTTTCACTAACTTTTGTTACAATGGAATGTCGCTAGTCACTTATTTTGAATTGTTTATTATTCTTGATGAGGTTCCCAAAAATAGTTAGGCCAAACTGAAGATTTTTTTGTCGCGACATCGACCAGCTCTTCGATACAATTCCAGTGAACCAATCCTCGCACAATTCCGAGTATGTTTGCATGGTCTCCCAATCGGACGTTGGAACGCTCATGCACACAAGATACACTGCACCCCTCCATACACGAAAGCACCGCACAATTCCTGTGTGTTACTACACCTCTCACAACATTGTGACACGCTGCGTGCAGCATTGCGTTGCTCATAGAACGGTGTCATGACCAAGGAAGCTCTGTGCGCAAAATAGTACGCGTGACACTCCCAAAATTAGGAGTGTCGTGTTGCACTCCCTACAAAAAGGGAGTGCCCTAAGGCACTCCCTAGCTAAAAGTATGGAGTACCACACTCCCTATTCTTAATTAGGGGAATAATTTTTGGGTTCAGGCCCCGTCTCCAGATTTTGAGACGGGACCCTTGTGATGTTGCCACGTAGTAGCGCATATATAATACTACCGAAGTGATATCCTTGTGCTCATATTTAATTATTTTGCGATCCATTTTTTTCGCAATTCGATTATTTTTATTATTTTGTGTTCACATTTTGATCGCATGAACATTGTTTATGATATCTAGACATACAAAAATTAACGCATGGATATCATATGATATCCCTACAATCAAATACGAATGCAAGGATATCACAAATGATCATAAATGAGCGCAAATGTGCATTACTACCATGCGACAGCATCTTATGGGTCTTTTCTCCAAATCTGGAGACCCAAAAATTTTCCACTCTTAGGGAGTATTGCGGCAATCCCTAATTGGGAGTGTCATATTCCCTATAAAAGATTGTGCATCACTACCAATTGCGAGTGTCGCCAGCACTCTGATACGTCTGAAATAGATGTATATAAATTACGCAAGTACATGTGTCAGATCAAGTAATAAAATGAGAGCAGAGATCGTTCACACGAGTAAGTGATTAATCTAACGCTTGGAAGTACTAGTTTAACTTTTTCTTTAAATTCAAGCAATTTAATTAATTACGGTGATTTGAATATGATTTAAAAAATAATAACAAAATTAAAGAACAATGTTCTAAGAAAATAACTTGATATCAATTTAGAGTAATCATGTATTATGATTTCCTATGCTTATTGTGATGAATAATTAAAATGATGATGTATGAAAATATTCAACGATTTTATCTTGCAATGATTTTAAATTAGAAATTTGTATCTCTCGTTCTCAGAAATCCGCATCTCTTCATTCCCTTAGTTATCTCTAACTTAAGCGGAGTGAATAAATATCATGAAGAATAAAAATCGATGTTGCTAGCAAGAAGAAGAAATATCTTTCTCCCTTCTACGCTATATTGAAACTATGATACACTTACGTGACTCAACTTTCGGATTATGAAGCGCAGTAAAAATATAGAAACTTTGGTGAAATACTCACATTTCTACTCTCACAAATCTCGAAACGTGATAAGAAAATCTCCATCAAATTACTAATGTTTTTCCTCTCTCGAATCATAAAATGCAATAAAAAGATGAAGTACCAAGGTTTTCAAGATAAAGTTCATAAATCCAATAAAGATAAATAATCGAACATACATAAAAATTAGAAGAAATTCACCATCACAACAAGCATGGTACTCTAATCATATAAGAAATTGAGAAATAGTTAATGATAATAGAGACACAACATAATTAAAAAGATCTTACAAAACATGATGAATAAAATTTAAGTGTTGTAGGAGAAAGCCTCTCAAATCTTTCACAAAATAATCTTCTTCTCTGCGGTGTACTCTAGCCTCCTTCTTCCCCTAAGCGATGACCAAAAATATACTTCTATAAGTGTTGACCGGCCCCAAAGATCCTTCTAAATCCTCCTCTTTTCAGCCCTCTTAATTTGATCCCTAGATAGCGATTTCCAAATGATCTTTTTTCTTTTATAGAAATTGTCCTCTTAATGGATAATTCTTTTAATATAAATTGATTGCTTTCCTTGTAGAATTTCAGCCCCTTTGATATAGTATTTCGCCCCTTAATTGCTTGCCAATACTGAACTAAAGCCCCTCTTTTTCGGATCTATAGATGGCACCAAGTTCTGGATTTTAAATTTGAAATTCGGATTCCAGACTTGTTGCAACAACTCGATCTGTTAACAACTTTTCAAGAAATTGAATCGGTTCAACTCCACTTCTTCAAGTCGAATTCTTCAGCATTTCTACAATAAAAATATAGTAAAATGACGATAATATCCATACTTATACATTATATTGAATTAATAATATTTTACTCTTTTAAATTCATTTTTCTCAAATATAATATGCATAAAGTTAAATAAAGTGTTCTAAAACTATTCTTTTTAAGATGTTATCACACCGCTACACTTAGGCTTCTGCTTGTCCCAAGGCAAAATAATTCATATCGATAAATATGGTAAAGAAAACTATCAAGAAGCAAATTCAAATGATCTTTTTTCTCGACTAGAATTAATTAAAGTATACTCAAGAAATTTGTTTTACTCAACTGATAGACTTGTCAATCATTAAGAGCTCAAACATTCACAAATTCATTAGTTTGATAAAGGATAAAACTCAATTAAAATTTCTAGTATTGTGTGTGTTCTTCCTTAAAATTATTTACACTCATGCAATTTTTCTCATTAGAGCTCCGCATTAATAGGAAAGGATAAGGATAAGCCAAGTCTTCGATTTAACCTCTATAAGAGTTAGTAGTTAGTATGATTGACTTTGGCATGGTGGGAATTTATGGTTAGGTTTTGATAGTGGAATGGTAATTTCCTAATTAATAATCTTAATAATTCACCATATTATGGGCTTAATTCTCAGACATCATGTCTATTTTTCTATGCTCATAGTTGAGATCATTCCAAGTATAAGTACACATACTTATGTTATATATCACTATGATATTTTTTCTGCATAGTTGAAATCATTCTAAGTATATATATGTATACCTAGGTCATATATTACTATAACATTTTTTTCATAGTTGTGATCATTACAATTATGTATACATCTACCTAAGCCATATATCACTATGACATTTAACCATTTTTAGAAAAATTAAATACTCAAAAATAGCTAGTTTACTAAGACACAACTAGTAGGAATATAGAGAAATTAAGCATGAAATTATGTGTATAAGAATAAAAAAGTTCAACCTCAAAGATTCTATTGGATCATTGAAACAGATTAACTACCTAATCTCATGTCCTTGCTTGCATCATTAACTCAGTTCTTGCTCATCCCTCCCCATTATTTTTTAGAAGTCGATATCAAAAGATTGTAGGAAAGTAAACTTTTAAAGAAAATTATGTATAAAATAAATACTTAAGAGAACTTTTTTAAAAGTATTACTAACTTCAGATTCATAATTTGAACTCTCAGTGTTAGGAATATTATCCCCAAGATTCCTGATTTGAAGAAAGTCTTAAGATGACAATAAACATCTTGTATTTGATATTCTCTCTAGTTTTTATGTGACAGGTATAACTAAAGTGAATGACTAATGTATGATTAGACAATTGGTCACCCAAACATGATTTGCAATTGTAATCCCTCAAGTAGCAAAATTCATGTTGACCTCTGGATTAATTATATATTAGACATGTCTCTATCGTTGGAAAAAGTCACTAAGGGCAGAAGAAATTAATGTCAAGACCAGAAAAATGATTAAGTAGAAGTTCGACTACATCGAGTGCAAAAGTTTGATTGGATCGAAGACATCAGTTTTATGACTAAATAAAAGTTTGACTGCATCGAGTGCAAAAGTTAGACTGGATCGAAGGCATCAATTTTATGACTAAGTAAAAGTTTTACTACATCGTGTGCAAAAGTTCGACTAGATCAAAGACATCAAATTTATGACTAAGTAAAATCGACTACAAGAGTTTGACTGCATCAAAGGTAGAATTCGACGGGATCGACTGCAAACTGACAAAAGATTTTGAGCGGGTTGAAATGGCTAAGTGTCGGGACTTTCCTTATATGAGTCTCATAAGGTTTAAAGACTATCCATTAAATTTCATGAGTGCTATTAAACTTAGTCAATAACATCATATCATGGTCACATAGACCAATTTCTCCCGACCTGACACGTGGCACCACAACTATATCCTTGAATTTTGTCACTGATTATGCAGATTATTCAAATCAGAATAAAAAGCTGGATTTGTTGCATACTTCAAGGGTCGGCCAGCAGGAAGAAATATTCTCATTTATGAGAGAATATTTCTTTATTCCAAAATCTTTCTTTAATCAGATTTTGACAGTCTTTGTCTATTCCAAAGGTGGATTATTTCCTAAAGTTCCTGCTAGCCATTTGAAAGAGAATTTGCTAAGAATAAGTTTATTCAGAAAGTCTACCTTATACATAATTTTATTTGAGCCACTGGACTTTCCTAATACATCATTTGCCAAAGGAAGATCAATCTAGTTGTTACAGTATTCAACTTAACTGAGTACTAGCCTTTGAAATTTTCTCTAAGTCTTCTGTGAAAGTTCTATAGCAGTGATCACGTCTTCAACTTTTTTTCATCTTCAACCACTACTACATCATTCAGAGAAATGTTCCTTCTTGATTTTATTCAGCAACATCTTTTGTGAAGGATCCTTCTCTGCCACAAGTTTTTCTTGATCAAGCTAGCTATTTCAAAGGAGATATTTCAAGTGTTGATCAAGGTAAAGAAGAGGAAGCCTGTTGTGAGGGCTTCTAGTAGAAGACTCAAAATTCAAAGTGTTGAGTCAAAACCTGTACTCTATTATCTCTGTAGGATTCCTTGTGAATCTGAGCTATAAGATCTCTGATCTGAGTGTAAATCTCTGTGTGCGGAGATTGAGTTGTAGGGCTTGTGTTATAGCATGAGTTGTAGGTCTTGTGTTATAGCCTGAGTTGTAGGGCTTGTATTATACTTGAGTTGTAAGGCTTGGTGTCTAAGTGTGCAGGGCTCTTGTGTAGCTTGAGCTGTAGGACTTGAGGAAAGGTCTGAGGTAGGGAACCTGTATTCCCGAGTTGTAAGATTTGAGGAAAGGTTGGAGAAGTTTGGCCTAAGCTAGCTCTCTACTAGATAGGTGAATGAGGAAAGTGGATGTACCCATTCTTGGGAAACTACTATAAATCTTTGTGTGTTATGGATTATCTATGTGCATTACTTTTCTTCTATGATAAGTGAAAAAGAAAATAACAAGAGTCGATAAACTTAGTAAATCACCTATTCACCCCCTCTGTGTGAGTAGCTGTAACGCCCCGAAACTCAAAAGAGCGACGAGTGGCGTTTTGAGCCAAGTTTTGAACTTGGTAGGGGTCACACGGCCTGGGACACGGGCGTGTCCCAGGGGCGTATCGTACTCGGGTTCGATGATGGCCGTGTGGTCGACGAATTTCAGTCGACGATCGTCGAACAGCGAACACAGCCTGCGACACGAGCGTGTCCTAGGCTGTGTCCTACTCGGGTAGTTGGCCGAGTTGAGTTGGGGGAGAAACACGACTTGGATCCCAGGAGTGTTCGAGAATGACACGGGCGTGTCATTTGGGACACAGGAGTGTCTAATACCCGTGTCCTTCAAGGGTTGCTGTTGGCCCTGTGTCGATGGAGGAACACGGCCCGCTACACGGCTGTGTACTGGATGACACGGGCGTGTCAGGTCGGACATGGGCGTGTCGAGAGCCCGTGTACTTTTCGGGACGCGACGGGTTCAGCGTCGAATGGGGCACACGGCCTTGGACACGGGCGTGTCACAAGCCGTGTTCGGCCCAGGTTTTGTATTTCAAGCCCAAATTGTGGCCGTCCGTTTCCTTATTTTAGGATCTGATGGTTCAGGGCTGCTCAGGCTGGGTTATGCCCGGGAATAGGGTTTGGATGACTTCATTTCATCCAAGAAATATCTTTCTAAAGTTCTAGAGAGAGGGGAGAACAAGGAAGAAGAAGGAAGAGAGATTCGGCCACCGGCGGAGCTTCGGAGCCCCGAATCGCGAGCCGACTTCGGATCTACGGAGGCGAGGACATTGCGGTGCTTTTCATCCGCATAGATTTCCATGGCGCCAAAGAGAAATGCTAGGGTAACGATTCTCATCCTAGGACATGTGAAGTCCTCTTTTCCTTTGCATAGGAAGCCCACTCTCGCGAGTTTGCGGTGAGTGTGAGGTGTTCCTTCGGGTAGACATGAATAGTCCCCGTTGTTTAGCATGCAGAGTCCATAATCGAGAAACGGACATAGGCATGATGTGTGAAGCCTACCCGAACAAGTTGGTCTAGATCGGTGATGTTGCATTGCATGAATGGCCGGAGAAGACTCCGTGTAATTGTTGTTTTTCGGGTTTTCTACGCGATAGATTGCAACAGGGAGTCTTGGGGACTACCTTCAAGGTGCACCCGGAAAACTGGGCAAATGCGTGATTCTGCAAACTTGGTGGCATGGGAGCCAACCTGTACATAACTGGGTTATGTAAAGTGTGTTGATCGATTTGAGACTCGGGGAAGCTTGACCCGCGCAGACGGCTTAAGTTGACGTTTCAGTGTGAGCAACGGGTTAGGCAGAACCGTACCCGCTCTATGTGGTTCAGTTAGGGAGACCTAAGGCACGTGGTACTCGCCATTGGCATAGATGGAGGGTCTTAGGCAGTGGCCAGAAAGACCAAAATGCTCACGAGAATTTGCCGTCCATGGGGCGGTGGTGAGTCAGCGGACTTTGACCGTGCTCACCGAGAATGTGCCCTGAGAGTACGGGGTGTATGACCGTGCGTGCCCATGCCTGTGATGGAGTGTTTTTACACTATACTGCTTGGTTATGCTAACAAAGTGCAGGGAAGGAGCATCGCCGCCCCAAGTTTGGGGGCGAGGTCGTTATAATTTGGTCAGCATAGCTGACCGTTACTTTTGTTTGCCACCGTTACGGTGGATTGTTGCTTGCAGGTACTGCGGAGCCAAGTGGTAAATAGCGGGCAAAAGCCCATGTTGCTGAGCCGGCCCTCGAAGGCCAAATTATTGAATGTTTACTTGTATTATTCATGTGTGACCGACTTGCGTGCCGAGGTTTGGAAAACACTTTAATTTGAGTAAACTATTGTAAGGCTATAAGGCCGTATACTGGTGTATTGTACATTCATTCCTTCTGGTTTGGTTTAGTGGACATTCATGTTGTTGGCAGGGTCCTTTATTAATTGCAACTTTTAAATTGCTTCCGCTAGAATGTACTCTGTGTAGGACGCTGGATATTGGTTGGATGGTTTCCTTTGAGTAACCTTCCGGTCTGTCTGTGGTATATGACGTCGGGCCCCGGCAGGACCTACTGCTATATGTTATGCGACAGATAGGGGGTGTTACAATTTGGTATCAGACTACTGATTTCGGTCAACTTAAATGAATTCGTGGACGAATTCTTTTAAGGGGTGGTGAGCACATGTGTGTGTGTGTCATCGTTATAACATAAAAGAACCCATTAATGTCCACTTAGAAATGAAAATACACGTGTTTGAGGAACCTGCGTGTTCTTATAATTGCTTTTTGCAATTTTGTTTGGTCGCTTAGCGGTGTTTTGTACAACTATAGGTGACCAGAAGTCGTGCAGGGCCGCCAGAACGCCCGGTTTCTGAGCCTAGTAGCACACCGAATGATGCGCCTGCAACACCTCCCTCGGCAGAAACCATACGATTGGTGGCCGAAGCGGTGTTTGCTATGATCAACGCACAGCCTGCAAGGTAAATGCAGCAGCCTGCTCCTACGATGGAGCAGGTACTGCTTCAAACGGATCAACTGAGAAGGGTGGAGTAGGTGGTTGTGGAGCCTTTGGTGCCTAGGAGAGCAACTGAAAGGCAGCTCAAACATGTAATGGGATTCAATCCTCCGGTGTTCTCGGGGACGGGAACCCCATCCCAAGCAGAGGATTGGATCTCCCGTCCTTGTACAGGTGCTGGAGAGCCACGCGGGACGCCGCTGGAGGTTCATTTGTTTACCCTCCTTCCGGCGGCGTTTGCCCAAAACGGAGCAACGAAACGCCCAAACAAATAGAGCCGTAATCACAAATGCAATTGTGAGACATGAAGTTTATAAACATTTTTGGGAAGCATACAACTGCAAGCTTATTTGGGAAGCATACAGTTGACCAAGTTATAATTTGGTCAGCATAGCTGACCGTTGCTTTTGTTTGCCACCGTTACGGTGGATTGTTGTTTGCAGGTGCTGCGGAGCCAAGTGGTAAATAGTGGGCAAAAGCCCATGTTGCTGAGCCGGCCCTCGAAGGCCTAATTATTGAATGTTTACTTGTATTTTTCATATGTGACCGGCATGCGTGTCAAGGTTTGGAAAACACTTTAATTTAAGTGAACTATTGTAAGGCCATAAGGCCGTGTACTGGTGTATTGTACATTCATCCTTCTGGTTTAGTTTAGTGGACATTCATGCTGTTGGCAGGGTTCTTTATTTATTGCAACTTTTAAATTGCTTCCGCTAGAATGTACTATGTGTAGGACGTTGGATATTGGTTGGATGGTTTCCTTTGAGTAACCTTCCGGTCTGTCTGTGGTATATGGCGTCGGGCCCCGACCGGACCTACTGCTATATGTTATGCGACGGATAGGGGGTGTTACAGTAGCAACCATTGACTTTCAAGTGCTGTCAGAGAGAGGTTGTTCAAAAAGGCCTAATAGCTAAACAAGATCCTAAAAGGGTTAGATAGAAGCTATATCACTATGGGTTTTGGAGAAAATAGCAAGGAACTCAGCTCCATGAAACTTCTCATCTGCAGGAAAGAGAATTTTGAAATCTGGAAGCAAAAAAGTCAAGCTCTTCAAGGAAGCATCTGATCCAAGAATCTATATGATTGTTCAAGAGGGAACATATGTGCCAATGAATGTCTCTCCTCTGGATACAAATCTGAGAGTTCCCAAGAAACTCTCAGAAATGAACAAAAATGAAGTCATTCTGGCTACAATAGATAGAGAGCCAAAAACAACATTGTTAGTGCAATTGATGATTCTACATTCCAAAATCTCTTCCATTGCAATATAGCCAAAGAAATGTGAGATACATTGATAATCTACGTGGAAGGAACAAAAGAAGTTAGGGATGCTAGAAAATTCATTCTCAATCAACAGTATGTGGAATTCAAATAGGGAAAGAAAGATAGTATTGCTGAATGCTTTGTGAAATTCTTTAGGATTATGAATAACCTAAGAAACTATGGAAGGGATTTCACAAACTATGACCTGAATGATTAATTTCTCAGATCCCTGCATAAAGAATGGGATGTCAAAATTATTGTCATCATAGAAATGGGAAACCTAGTGAATATTGAGCCCCAAAATCTGTTTGGGAAGCTACTGTCTCATAAGCTTCACCTCAATACCAGAAAAGATGAAGAAGGGCACAACAAGGAGAGATCCATGGCCCTAGAAGCTGAAAGCTTTAACAGTGGAATGGAAAAGGCCCCGCCTTCTCTAAGTAAGACAGTGATGTCAGAAGAATCCGAACCAAGCACCTCTAGAGAAGAAATGTCTAATGAAGATCCGGCCTTGTTCATAAGGTAATTCAATAAGATACTAAGTAGGAGGAAGCACTGGAACAATTCCAAACCATCAAACTCCAGAAGGCACAAACATCAGTCTGATAAGTTCAAAAAAGACCACAAAAGGGACATGTATGGCTCTAAGTAGAACAAACAACTCAATACTGACATTGTTTGTTATTGTTGTAACAAGACTGTACATGTTATAGCTGACTGTCCAGTTAAGAGAAAAGAGAAGAAAGGAAACAATGAAGATAGGAACTAGAAAGGCAAGAAATCTGAAAAGAGCCTCTTAGCTAAAAAGAAAAAAAAGCTGGAGTGACAGTAACATAAGTTCTTCTGAATCAGAAGAGGAAGAAGCTTATGTAGGACTGATTGCATCGTCTAAAAATACAAGCCCTATTGTCCTCCATATAGGAATTAGGGCTCCACTATCATCCCTAGATGTACAACCCCGTATTCGCGGAGAGTGGGTCTCGAACAAGGCAAACACGTTTTTAAGCCTTTTGGAGTTTTTGCACTCTTGGTAGCCAATTTTGGCTCTAGCTTGGAAATATACTAGTAGGGGGAGGAAAACGCTGCCTCCCCCAGTGGCCCTCTTTTGGGGGGTGGGTGTGACCCGGCCGGGGGCTGGGGTCTCGCCCCTGCCCCTTCCTGCCTGGCGGCCTGGCGGGGCGAGACCGGCCGGGGGCCGGGGTCTCGCCCCTGCCCCTTCCTGCCTGGCGGCCTGGCGGGGCGAGACTGGCCGGGGGCTGGGGTCTCGCCCCTGCCCCTTCCTGCCTGGCAGCCTGGCGGGGCGAGACCGGCCTGGGGCCAGGGTCTCGCCCCTGCCCCTTCCTACCTGGCGGCCTGGCGGGGCGAGACCGGCCGGGGGCCGGGGTCTTGCCCCTGCCCCTTCCTGCCTGGCAGCCTGGCGGGGCGAGACCGGCCGGGGGCCGGGGTCTCGCCCCTGCTCCTTCCTGCCTGGCGGGGCGAGACCGGCCGGGGGCCGGGGTCTCGCCCATGCCCCTTCCGGCCTGGCGGCCTGGCGGGGCAAGACCGGCCGGGGGCCGGGGTCTCGCCCCTGCTCCTCCTGCCTGGCGGCCTGGCGGGGCGAGACCGGCCGGGAGCTGGGGTCTCGCCCCTGCCCCTTCCGGCCTGGCGGCCTGGCGGGGAGAGGCCGGCCGGGGGCCGAGTTCTCGCCCCTGCCCCTTCCCGCCTGGCGGCCTGGCGGGGCGAGACCGGCCAGAGGCCGGGGTCTCGCCCTTGCCCCCCTGCTTTTACCGTCTTGCCCTCGGGGAAGGGGGGATTACCCCTTTACCCCCCGATGTGGTTGTTTCCTATTGGCCCGAGGCATATTTGGCGTATGGGTATTTCAGGCATTTTGGCCCATGGGATTTGGAAAACTATAAATAGACCCCCTTGGGTGCCTTTGGAGAGGGACTTGATTCTAGCTTCCTCCTCACTTAGCTTCTTCTTGGTAGAGTAGAGAGAGCTCTCCAAGGCACCCTGCCTAGCCCTTTGGTAAGGGAGGGGAAGAGTCCTGGTGACCTTCCGGGTGTGTGGTGGGACCTCCACGCTAGAGCCGAGGGTCTGTTCATAGCTTCCTAAGTCTCTGGTTCATGACGTTCTTCCGAGTGTAGTAGGTGTGAGGTCACCCCTCTTTTGGGACCCCGAACTCCACAAAGGCCATTTTTGGCTTCAACACTTTGGTGCGGTGAGCGTGGAGAGTGACCAGTACAGAAGATCTCAGGAGAGTGTCATGACGAGAGGTCAGGGAGGTAGTGATGATCTCGGCGAGCTCCCCAACCCAGGACCCTTTGTGGGGAGGCAAGAGTTCATGGCCTCCATCCAAGGCATCATAGAGATGCTGCGAAGCATTGCTCCTCAGGGTGGTAGCTCCACCCCGACCCCCCAGGAGCTAGCTCCCCCCTTTTCGGCGAGACAGCTTCAAGGGATCTCGGCAAGACAGCTTCCAGGGATCTCGGCGAGGCAGCCCCAAGGTGGTTAGGCGAGAGTGCCCCAGGGAGGCAGGCACCCAGGCAACTCCCATCTCCACCACATAGAGTTTTGGCGGTCGGCAAAGGGAGAAAAAGACGAAGGAGGAATCACTCAGGGGGCAGAAACCGAGGCCCAAAGGAATAGGGAGTGAGTGGAGAGATCTCACCCTAACTCGCCCAGAGTTCCATATGTATTTTCCTTGTAATGAGTATCCCCTGCCAGGTTAGGTCAGGGTAGGTTGTATGTAATGTCTTTTTTCTTTACCAAGTACTCTTTGATCCGAGATGGTTCTGCTGCCAGGCTCCCACTAGCTGGCAAGGCAGGTTGACCTCTCGTGGAGGTCAGGTACCTTTTGTTCCGAGACGGTTCCGCTGTCAGGCTCCCACTAGCTGGCAGGGCAGGTTGACCTCTCGTGGAGGTCAGGTACCCTTTGCTCCGAGATGGTTCCGCTGTCAGGCTCCCACTAGCTGGCAGGGCAGGTTGACCTCTCGTGGAGGTCACGTACCTTTTGCTCTGAGACGGTTCCGCTGCTAGGCTCCCACTAGCTGGCATGGCAGGTTGACCTCTCGTGGAGGTCAGGAACTCTTTGCTCCGAGATGGTTCCACTGCCAGGCTCCCACTAGCTGGCAGGGCAGGTTGACCTCTCGTGGAGGTCAGGTATCCTTTGCTCCGAGATGGTTCTGCTGCCAGGCTCCAACTAGCTGGCAGGGCAGGTTGACCTCTCGTGGAGGTCAGGTATCCTTTGCTCCGAGATGGTTCCGCTGCCAGGCTCCCACTAGCTGGCAGGACAGGTTGACCTCTCATGGAGGTCAGGTATCTTTGGCTCCAAGACTGTTCCGCTGCCAGGCTCCCACTAGCTGGCAGGGCAGGTTGACATCTCGTGGAGGTCAGGTACCCTTTGCTCTGAGATGGTTCCGCTGCCAGGCTACCACTAGCTATCAGGGAAGGTTGACCTCTCATGGAGGTCAGGAACTCTTTGCTCCGAGATGGTTCCGCTGCTAGGCTCCCACTAGCTGGCAGGGCAGGTTGACCTCTTGTGGAGGTCAGGAACTCTTTGCTCCGAGATGGTTCCGCTGTCAGGCTCCCACTAGCTGGCAGGGCAGGTTGACCTCTCGTGGAGGTCAGGTACCCTTTGCTCCGAGACGGTTCTGCTGTCAGGCTCCCACTAGGTGGCAGGGCAGGTTGACCTCTCCTGGAGGTCAGGTACCTTCTGCTCCGAGACGATTCCGCGGCCAGGCTCTCACTAGCTGACAGGGCAGGTTGATCTCTCGTGGTAGCCCAAGTCCCTTTGCTCCGATGATGATTCCACGGCCAGGCTCTCACTAGCTGGCAGGGCAGGTTGATCTCTCGTGGTAGCCCAAGTCCCTTTGCTCCGATGATGATTCTACGGCCAGTCTCTCACTAGATGGCAGGGCAGGTTGATCTCTCGTGGTAGCCCAAGTCCCTTTGCTCCGATGATGATTCCGCGGCCAGGCTCTCACTAGCTAGCAGGGCAGGTTGATCTCTCGTGGTATCCCAAGTCCCTTTGCTCCGATGATGATTCCGCGGCCAGGCTCTCACTAGCTGGCAGGGCAGGTTGATCTCTCGTGGTAGCCCAAGTCCCTTTGCTCCGATGATGATTCCGCGGCCAGGCTCTCACTAGCTGGCAGGTCAGGTTGATCTCTCGGAGGGTAGGTAGGTCTCACCTTGAGAGGGATTCCACTGTCACGTTCTAACTAGCTGGCAGGGCCGGTGGTACCTCTCGTGGAGGCTAAGTGTTTTTTACCCCGAGGTCATCTCGTCAGCCAGGCTCCCATTAGCTGGCTTGACAGGTTGACCCCTCGGGGGGGGGGGGGGGCAAGTGTTTTTACCCCGAGGTCATCTCGTCTGTCAGGCTCTTATTAGCTGGCTGAACAGGTTGACCCCTCGGGGAGGCCAAGTGTTTTCACCCTGAGGCCATCTCGTCACCCAGGCTCCCATTAGCTGGCTTAACAGGTTGACCCCTCGGGGAGGCTAAGTGTTTTCACCCCGAGGCCGTCTCGTCACCCAGGCTCCCATTAGCTGGCTTGACAGGTTGACACCTCAGGGAGGCTAAGTATTTTTTACCCGGAGGGGGTCTCGCCACCCAGGCTCCCATAGCTGGCATGGTAGGTTGACCCCTCCGGGGGGTGAAGTATTTTTTACCCGGAGGGGGTCTCGCCACCCAGGCTCCCATAGCTGGCATGGCAGGTTGACCCCTCCGGAGTGGTTCTGTAAGAAGTGGTTATAGGAAGGACAAGGTTGTGGCTGTGACTGTGGATGTTAAGTCACCACCAACACAATACCATAAGACCAGCTAGGACTCACATGCCATCTCCTGCAGACACTCCTCTAATCGAGAGAGGACCCATTGAAACTCCTTCCATGAGCTCTAAGAGAAGGTATAACAGATTTGAGTGCTGGTGCTATGGAAAGGTTGGACATTTTACTATAGACTATTGGTTCAACCCAACTGTCCATAGACTATTCTCCATCAGTCTATTCCCCAGATCTAGACAATTCCACAATGCACCTCAGCAAGGTCTAAAGCCAAAGTAATCTATTTTACAGGGATGTCTAAAAGCCAACCAAACTCCCATCAGATATTTGGATAGTGGATATTCCAGGCACATGAATAGAACTAGAAGCCTTCTGACAGATTATTCTCCAGTTGAGGATGGACCCAAAGTCATCTTTGGAGGTTCTAATAGAGGGAAGACAAAAGGTTATAGTAAGATCTCAAATGGCATAGTCACGATCTCAAGGGTATCTTATGTTGAAGGATTACGACAAAATCTAATAAGCATAAGACAACTATGTGACATTGGCTATGCCATTAATTTTTACAAGGATGAGTGCCTAATTAAGAAGTTTAAAGAGACAATTCTAACTAGCACTATGAGTGGAAACATTTATTGCATAAATTTTCTTTGTAATGATTCTAACTCTTCTATATGTCTTATGGCTAAGAATAAAGCTTCGCTCTATGTGCAATAGCACAAGATATTGGTTCACCTCAACTATAATACTATCAATAAGCTGATATCAAAAAACCTAGTTAGAGCTGGCCCACAGGGGAAGTGTGTCCAAGAAAGCCCTTGTCAGGATTGCCAAAAGGGCAAGCAAACAAGGGGAAAATTCAAGCCCAATGGGGTTAAGGACTCCACAAGGTGTTTATACTTATTATACATTGACTTGTTTGGTCCTATGTCAATTCACAGCTTAGGAGGAAAGGTTTATACCTTAGTGATTGTTGATGATTACTCAAGATTCACTTGAGTGTTTTTCTCAAATAAAACTCAGATACCCTAGAAATCTTCACTAATTTTGTCAAGCAAATTCAGAATGAAATAAACAGCCATGTAGCAAAGATCAGGAGTGATCATTGGATTGAATTTCAAACTATTACAATGATCAAATTGTGTGAAAATCTAGGTATCTTTCAAGAGTTTTCCTCTCCTAGGACTCCACAATAAAATGGAGTTGCAGAGAGAAGGAATAGAATCCTAATTGAAGCTTGTAGAACCATGTTGGGTGACTACTCACTCCCAGAATATTTTTGTCCCGAAGCTGTCAAAACAGCCTGTCATGTTCAGAATAGGTCATTAATCAACAAGTCTCACAATAAGACCCCCTATGAGCTTGTGGAGGGTAGAAAACCAATACTGGCCTACTTCAAAATCTTTGAAAGTAAGTGCTATGTCTTAAATAATGGGAAGCATTTTCTGACCAAGTTTGCTGAGAAATCTTATGAAGGAATTTTTGTTTGATATTGCTCCCACAGTAAAGCCTACAAAATATTTAACAAAAAGACTAGAGTTATAGAAGAGCTCATTTATGTGGTATTTGATGAGACTGGCCTGATTTATAAGGGATGGTCTAATTCTCCTAGTGTTCAAGGTATAGAGAAAAAAATTGAGCTTGTAATTATTAATGAACTAAAGAAGGAAGGTGAACAATCTTCCTCGAGTGAATTGGTCCCAAATGGAATCTACCTCAATAAAGAAGAAAATGAAGCAGCTGAAAGGACAGAGCCACCTATAGGTCAACATGAACCAGTGGAACTGGACAATGCAGAAGTAATGCCAACTACTACAAGACATCTAAAGGATCATCCTTAAAATCAAATCATTGGAGATCTGAATCAAGGAGTACAGACTAGAGGAAAAGCTATGAATGAAGTGATCCATTTGAGTTTTATCTCTCAAGTAGAGTCAAAGAAGTTTGAGGAGGCCAACACAGATCCATCCTGGATCTTGGCCCTGCAAGAAAAACTTGAGCAATTTAAGAGGTGTAAGGTCCAGAAGCTAGTCCCCAGACCTCTCAACTATAATGTCATAGGGGCAAAATGGGTGTTCAGAAATAAGGTGGATGAGCAAGGAGTTATTGTCAAGAGTAAAGCAAGACTGGTTGCAAAAGGATACAGAAAAGAAGAAGGAATAGACTTTTATCAGACCTTTGCACCAATGACAATATTGAAAGCTATAAGGCTGTTTCTAGCATATGCAGCTCACAAGGAATTCAAGGTATATCAAATGGATGTGAAGTCTGCCTTCCTCAATGGCGATTTAAAAGAGGAATTATATGTAGAACATCCCCAGGTTTTGTTAATCCAGCTTATTCAACTCATTCTTTCTATTTAAGAATGACACTATATGGTCTCAATCAAGCAACTAGAGCTTGGTATGGGACCTTGTGTAATTTCCTCATTGAAAACAAATTTTCAAGAGAGAAGATAGACAATACATTATTCCTAAGGGAAATAAAAGACAAGATTTTACTAGTGCAAATCTATTATGAAAAAGAGTTAAATAAAGGCAAATTTTATTATTTCAAAAAGATAATTATTACATAGGTATGTCCCCATATTTATAAAAAACATGGGAGATGAGAGAATACAACAAACGATGTGGGACTATATACAATACGTGCGGCCTATGCGATTTGACAACGTCAAACTGCACACTATACAAAGAACAACTGAAGATCACCCAACAACAACAGAGGAAAGCCTCCAGACCGCCAGGGAAGACCGCTAGTGCAGGCCACTAGACCGCAACTACGGGTAGCCACCAGACCGCAGTTGCAGCTAATCATCAAACCACTGCTGTGGCAAGCCACCAGACCACTGCCGCGGCTAACACCCAGTCCGCTGCTACAACTATCCCTCAGACTGCCACTGATGTTATTCTCCTGACCGCTAGCTGAGGTTCACCACCAGACCGCTGAGCCAAACCGCCAGCCCGTTGAGAGTAGCAGACCACTGCGGCTTGATATAAAACCGCTTCGTCTCCTCAAGCTCCAACATACCGCTGCTCCGGCTAACTATCAGACCGCTGTTGTGGGTAGCTCTCAGACTACATCTGCTAAGAAAAGCCACCAGACAACAAGACCGTCTGGATAAACCGCCATACCGCCCGAACAGCTAACCTCCCGACTAGACTACCAAACCACCAAACTCTAACACTCCCCCTCAAGCTGGAGTGTATATGTCAATCATGCCCAGCTTGTTACAAACATTTGAAACAAAAACCGGTTTCGTGCAAAGGTCTGTCAGTTCTTTATCAGAAGTGACAAAGAGAGTATATATCTGATTCTTTAACACCTCTTATTGAATCAAATTGCAATCAACTTCAATGTGTTTTGCCCTCTCATGAAAGACAAGATTTTTTGATATGTAAATAGCGGCTTTGTTATCACAGAACATATGAAGAGGATGATCATAGACTTCCCCCAAGTCAAACATAAGCGCTCGTAACCACTTCAACTCACAAGTTGTTGAAGCCTTGCTCCTATACAAAGCTTCAGCACTTGACCTTAAAACTATAGACTGCTTCTTGCTTTTCCAGCTAACAAGGTTTCCTCCTACAAAGGTGCAAAAACCTGATGTAGAAATTTTATCTTCATTGTTATCAGCATAACTAGCATCAAAATACGTTTCAATCTTCAAATGATTATACTTCTGAAGCAACAAGCCCTTTCCTAGAGCCCCTTTCACATACTCCAAAATTTTCATGGCAGAACATAGATGACACTCTCTAGGATTCTGCATAAACTGACTGACATTCCCAACTGCATAATAGTTATCTGGTCTAGTAACAATCAGATATATGAGTTTGCATACAAGTCGTTTGTATACAGTAAAATCTGGGAGAAGAGAGGAATCTTCAGTCCACCCCTTTTCATACCCAACAACCATCGGGAAACAAGCATGTTTTGTGCCAAGAAGACCAGTTTCCTTTAAGAGATCTAGCGCATACTTTTGTTGTGAAAGAGCCATAGAGTTCCACTTTTGTGAAATCTCAATTCCCAGAAAGTACTTTGGAGTTCCCATATCCTTAGTAACAAAATGTTGTCGAAGATGTTGTTTTGCCAAATCAATGCCTTCTTTATCATCACCAGTAAGAAGAATAACATCAACATAGACAGCAAGAACCACAAAGTCTTTAGTAGTCTTACGTATAAATAGAGAATGATCAGCAGAACTTCGATTGAACCCAATAAGAGAAACAACTCCACTAAACTTTTCAAACCATGCTGGTGGGCTCTGCTGTAAACCATAATTTGCCTTCCGAGGCTTGCACACCTGAGACTCCCCCAGAGCAACATACCCGGGTGGTTGCTCCATGTAAATCACCTCTTGCAAATCACCATATAGTAAGACATTCTTCACATCAAACTGAGACATCTCCCAATCTCAATTAACGTCCATAGAGAAGAGAACGCGTATAGTGCTGATGCAAGCAACGAGAGAAAAAGTATCAAAGAAGTCTACACCATACGTCTGAGTAAACCCTTTTGCCACAAACCTTGCCTTATAGCGATCAACAGAAGCATCTGGAAGATACTTAATAATAAAGACCCATCAACAACCAAACACATCAATGCCCAGAGGTGGGGGAACAAGAGTTCAAGTATCTCTCTCAGTTAATGTGTTCATTTCTTCATCCATATCAACTTTCCACTAAGGAATGACAAGAGCCTCTTAATACATAGCTGGTATAACAGTAGAAGAGATAACAAGAGCAAAATGCTTGCCAACCGGGAAAAGCTGAAAATAGGAGACAACAACATCAATAGGATGCTTAGTGCATTGTCGAATGCCCTTCCACAGGGCATTGTGAAGATCAAGATCACTCCTATCCGAAGGAGGCAATTCACCATCGGAAGAAAGAAGAGGCCCGGGAACAGGTGCAGAAGGTTCAAAGGGCAAAGAATCAGTCTCGAGAGAAAGAGACAGTGCAACAGGAATAGATGTGAAAATAACTGGTTCCGGCAGAGGTGCCGAGATGATAGACATTGAAGAAAAAGTATCAGAGGGCAAGAAAGAAGAAGCAGGAGAAAAATACAGTGTATCTTCAAAGAAGGTAACATCAGCAGACACGTACTGTTTGCACAGAAGAGGATCAACACAATGATATCCCTTCTGAGTCGGACAATAACCAAGTAATATGCATATAATAGAACAGGGAGAAAGTTTGTCACGACCAGGAGAAGGTATGTGAACAAACTCCATACATCCAAAATTTTTAAGAGGTAAAGGAAATGGCTCGGTCTTGGGATACAAATTGGAAAATGGAGTCTTGACCCGAAGAATAGATGAGGGTATCCGATTAATGAGATAGTAGAAGAGAAGGAAAACATTACCCCAATAAGACCGAGAAACATTCATTTGTAACAGAAGGCTGCGAGCAACATCCAAGAGATGATGATTCTTACATTCAGTAATGTCATTCTGTTGAGAGGTATACAAGAAAGAAGTTTGATGAATCAAACCATTGCTCGCACAAAAATCAGAAAATTGATGGCTGATATATTCCCTGACATTATCAGTACAAAGAACTTGAATATGCACGTTAAACTGTGTCAAGATCTTATTATAAAAGGTGGTAAACATAGTGTAAAGTTCAGAACGATCTTTCAAGAGATACATCAAAGTACACCTAGAGAAATCATCAATGAAAGTGACAAAGTACAAGATACCTCTACTAACAGTGGTAGTAGGAGCCGGACCCCAGATGTCAGAGTAAACTAATTCAAAAATACACGAAGAACTACGTCCCGTTCGTGCTGGGAAAGAAGAGCAATGATGTTTACCAAGCTGATATGCTTCACAATTCAAAGGGGAATCCTCTTGAGGAAGTTCTGGAAGAAGTTGATGGATGAGGCAAGAAGGAGGGTGGCAAGATGGTGATGCCATTGTTAAAGGGAAGAAGAAGAAGAAATAACAACAACATTGTCAAGAAAGAAAAGGCCACCACTCGCAGTCTCAATAACAATCGTAGCCTTAGAGGTAGAATCCCAAAAAGAACAAGTAGTGATAGTAAAAGTAAATGTGTTGTGCAACTGTGTGCAGAGAGCATGAACAAACATCAAATTGCACGGAAAAGTGGGAACATAGAGAATGTCCTCAAGCAGCAAAGACAGAGTGATGCATATAGTGCCAACACCACAAACAGGAGCAGAGGTCTTATCTGCAATAACGACAGGAGAAACCATGTTCTGATTGTTTAAGCAGGAGAACAAATGATAGTTGTCAGTCATGTGACAAGTGGCTCTAGAGAAAATAAGCCAGTTATCAGAGGAGGTCACAAGAGCACGAGTTGTAGAGGAGACAAGAGAAACTGTCCTCATGGAGACAGAAACCGAAAAGAGGAAAGACTAACCACACAGTTATAAATAAGCCGTCAAAAGAGGCAAAGGGAGCGCGCGAACAAATAAACCGTGCAACCAAGAAGGGCACAAGCCAAAAAGGAACAGGCCGACAAACAAGTCAAAGAAAGACAGCGACCAAGAAAAGAAGACCGACAGAAACTCAAATCACACAGTTTGAGTAAGAAGCCAGAAAAACAAGTTGTAGAAAGAGGAGAGCCCGCGCGAGTAGAGAAAACAACCCGTGTTAGAAGAGAAGAGAAAATGAGAGAACGAGATCGCGCGAGTAGAGAAAACAACCCGTGTGATAAGAAACAAGCCGCGGGAAGAAAACCGCAAAATCCGCACAAACAAGCAGTCACAAGCAAGAGAGAGCAAGGAAGAGCAGCTAGAAACAAAGGTGGTATAAACAAAACAAGTCGCAAAGCAAACCACGTGAATAGAACAAGCAGCAAGGCAAATCGCGTGAACAGAACAAGCCACAAGGCAAACCGTGCGAACAAAACAAGTTGCAAAGGAATAGCGACAACTAAGGGAGGGCGGGGCAGGAAGAAAATTGGAAGAAGTCCGGAAGAAACAGGTCGAAGCAGTTAGACAAACAAACTGCTAACTAATTGGAGCAAAGTATTGGGTCGCTCTGATACCATGTGAAAAAGATCTAAATAAAGACAAATTTTATTGCTCCAAAAAGATAATTATTATATAGGTATGCCCCCTTATTTATAAAAAATAGGAGAGATGAGAGAAAACAATAAATGATGTGGGATTATATACAATCCGCGCGGCCTATGTGGCTTGACAACGTAAAACCGCACACTATACAAAGAACAACTAAAGATCACCCAATGGAAATAGAGGAAAGCCGACATACCACTAGGGAAGACCGCCGGTGCATGCCACTAGACCACAACTGCGGGTAGCCATCAGACCGCAGTTGTGGCTAACCATCAGACCGCTGCCGCGACAAGTTACCAGACCGTTACTGCAACTAACACCTAGGCCGTTGCTGCGACTATCCCTCAGACTGCCACAACTACTATTCTCCTGACAGATAGCTGAGTTTCACCACCAGACCGCTGAGCCAAACCGCTAGACCGCTGAGAATAGCAAACTGCTGCGACTAGATATAAAACTGCTCGGTCTCCTCAATCTCTAACATACCACTGCTCTGGCTAACTATCAGACCGCTGTTGCAGATAGCTCTCCGACCACATCTGCTAAGGCAAGCAACCAGACAACTAGACCACCCGGATAAACCACCATACCGCCTGAATAGCTAACTGCCCAACTAGACTACCAAACCTCCAAACTTTAACATCTATGTTGATGACATTATCTTTAGATCTGCAGATGATAACCTTTGCAAAAAGTTTGCTAAACTCATGCAAGAGAAATTTGAAATGAATAGTATGAGAGAACTGATATACTTTATAGGGTTCCAAGTGAAGCAATTTGAAGATGAAATTTTCATCTCACAAACCAAGTTCACAAAAGAGCTTCTAAAGAAGTTTGGAATGGAGATCGCAACCTTTATGAGATCTCCAATGAAATCTAACATATCCCTAGACAAGGATGAAAAGGGGAAACTCTTTAATGAAACCATGTATAGATGTATGATCGGGTCTCTACTCTACCTTACTGCCAGCAGAGTAGATATCATGTTCTTCATATGTGTTTGTACTAGGTACTAGGTGAACCCTAAGAAATCTCACCACTCCTCTATCAAGAGGATTTTAAGATACCTTAAGGGTACACCTAATCTTAGCTTATAGTACCTAGGAGTAATGACTTTGAACTAACAAAGTTCTCAGAAGTAAAATTGTGGGATGCAAGGAAGACAAGACGAGACCTCCAGGAACATGACAGTTCCTTGGAAGGAGACTTATTTCCTAAAACAGTAAGAAGCAGACAAGTGTGATAATTTCCACAACATAGTTTGAATACATCTCAGCTGGAAATTATTGTGCTCAGTTGTTATGGATACAACATAAGCTTCAAGATTATAACATACAACTAAGTACATCACCTATATTTTATGACTCATCTAGTACAATCTCAATTTCTAAAAATTCTATATAACACAGCAAGACAAAGCACATTGAGATAATGTATCACTTCATCAAAGAGCACGTGGAAAAAGAGGATATCTAACTTAGTTTGTCCTAACTAACAAGCAAATAGCAGACATCTTTAATAAGCCTCTGGATGAAGAGACGTTCAATTTTTTCAAGGTTGGACTAGGCATGTTAAACCTTGAATAAAAACTGATTGGAAATTTCATTCATATGTCAAAACAATGACATAGCAGGGAGATTTTATAGTCTAAAAACAGACGTTACAACATTGGAATTAATATATATATATATTTAATACTTTTAACTATAGCTGTTTTACTCAGATATAACTACAGGATTAACGCCAGGATTCAAGCTTATAACAGTCACCAACGGTTCAGATTGAACTTCATCATTAATATCCTCCCTCAACCTGGACGAGAGGTGACAAAAATAAGTCTCCTGATGGTAATAAAACACAGACGAGGAAGAGCTTTAGTCATTATGTCAACGAGCTGCTCCTCTGATCGACAAAATTGTAGCTCTGTCTCCTTCTTCTGGATGACCTCATTGATAAAATGATAACGTAGTTGTATATTCTTGTTGTAGTTGTGGAACATAGGATTCTTCGAAAGTGATATAGCAGATATGTTGTCATAGTTAAGGATTAGGGTAGTCTTGGCTTTCTTTTCTTCTTTCATCATAAATTTTAGGGCTTTCTTAAGCTAGATACCTTAACATGCAGTCGTAGTTAAATCCATATATTTTGTTTCCATAGAGGATAACGCCACCACTTGTTATTTTCGGGAGCACCAGGATATGGGGTTTCCTCCTAAGAAGAACAAATAGTCGTTGGTGCTTTTGCGGTCGTCAACACATCCTCCCCAGTCAGAGTCACAATACCCTAGAAGTGGGTTCTCTGCCTGATGCTTGTATAGGAGACCATGCATGGCTATCCCTTGAATGCAACGAAGGACACGCTTGATGGTAACAATATGTAGTTTGGTAGGGTTGGCAACAAAGCGAGACAATATATTAACTGCAAATTCCAAGTCAGTCTGGTATTTGTGAGGTAGATTAGAGACCCAATCAGAGATATGCAGGTCTCCGAATCAAAGGCCTCTTTGTGCTTCTGCAATTTATCAATAGTGGTAATTGGAGTTATAGAAGAGCTAGCTTTGTCCAACTGAAATTTAGCTAGTAGACCCCGAGCATATTTCTCTTTGGATAGAAAAATCAAATTAGGCAACTATGAGACTTGGATTCCAAGGAAAAAACTCATGAGTCCAAGATCAGACATTTTATATTATCTCTTCAAACCTTCCTTTATGTCATTCAGCATCTCAGATGATGAACCAGTGATGATAAAGTCATCTACATAGAGAAGGAGTATGATTATTTCACCTTGAATTTGTTTTACATAGAGAGATGGCTCCATCGGGCAGCGTTGAAGGCCAATTCTGATGAGATGCTGATCAATATTGTTGTTACACGCACGAGGTGCCTGTTTTAGCCCATAAAGGGACTTCGTGAGACGATACACTTTTTGTTCTTCCCTGGGAATTATGAAGCCCTCTGGTTGTTGCACATAAATTTCTTCATCAATCATGCCATTAAGAAAGGACGATTTTACATCTATTTGATGGATTGTATAGTTATTTTGAATGGCAGTCACAAGCAGCATCCTGATGGTCTCCATACGTGCCACTGGAGCATAAGTCTCTTCATAATCCTTGCCAAGAATCTAGGAGAAACCTTTAGCAACAATACGAGCTTTATCTTTAACAATTCTACCTTCTTCATTTTTTTCAGTTTGTAGATCCACTTAAGACATATGATAGCTTTGTGTGGAGGGCATTCAGTGAGTATCCAGGTTTTGTTTTTGTTCACCATTGTAATTTCTTCCTTCATAGCTTGAATCCACTCTAGATTGGTGGCGAATTTTGCATACGTAGATGGAGTATCTGGCAGAGCTTCCAGGTTGCATGATTGATAAATATCTTCAAGTGACCTCATCTTTTGAGGCCGTGATGAGGGAGGGTTGTCCAGATAGTCTTCTATGTCATCTGGAACAAAAAATTCATTATCTTGCGTAATTACATCTTCTTCTGGATGGACAGAGTTATTGTCAGACCACAACTCAACCCCAGTTGATTGGAAGCTAGGATGGCTGACTGGCAATGGCCTCTTCCCAAGCCCACCCCTGAGCCTCATTGAATAGAACATCCCGAGAGATCAATAACTTATTGTGTATCAGATCAAAAAGCATGTAGACTTTTGAATTGCTATAATATCCAATGAATACATACTTATTTGCCTTAGGATATAACTTATCTGACTTTTATTTGAGGGGATAGGCTAAACATCCAAAGGTCTTGAGATGTTGTAAGTTGGGTTTCTTAGAGAAAAGAGTTTCATAAGGAGTAGATGAAGGTGTTGAACTAGTGTAACATCTATTGAGGAGGTACACAGCTGTGTTATAGGCTTCTGCCAAGTAGATTTTAGGGACTTTGGTGGTGAACATCATGGCCTTTGCCATTTCTATAATAGTTCTATTTCGGCATTCTACAACAGCATTTTGTTGGGGTGACCTTGGAGCAGTAAGGTCCCTCCTGATACCTTGTTCAAGGCAGAACTGGGAGAAAGAATTTGACATAAACTCTCCTCCACAATCAGTCTTAAGGGCAGATATGAGGTATCCAATTTGTTTCTCAATTTGGGTCTTAAAGTATTTGAATTTATCAAATGCTTCATTTTTGTGTGAGAGAAAATAAATCCACATGAATCTTGTATGATCATCAACAAGGAGAAGAAAATACCTCATGAATCCAATTAAATCACAAGTAGCAGGTCCCCACAAGTCTGCATGAATCAGTTCAAGGGGCGGCTGCTTTGATTGGTAGACTGATGGTGGAAAGGTAGCTTGTGAGCTTTGGCGGCGGTGCATTCTTCACAGAATTGTTTCTGGATTTTGAGACTGGGTACTTCCACAACAAGCTTCTGCTACACCATCTTTTGTATTGCATCCCAGTGAAGGTGATCGAGCATATGATGCCAACACATTGTCATTGAGGAAACCCTACTGATAGGTGAAGGCCTGGTGACCTTTAGGATTAATTTTAATGGAGAAAATCTGATTCAGTGAGATAGGAGCTGAGGTTGTCAAGTCTCCTGAGGGTTTATGAAAGATGTTGTAGCCATTGTCACTTAAGTCATGACATATCCATTTTTTATGAGTTGGCCCATACTTACAAATTTTGGGAGAGATCATGAACCATAAAACATTGTGATTGGACTATGTTTCACCTTTATTGGTTAAAATTTCTATTATTACTCACCCTTCAATCTTCTTTGAAGTACCATATCCAAGGAACACTTCTGACTTGTAGGTATCATCAATAGAAGTAAAGAGAGATTTGGAGTGTCTCATATGTGAGTAGCACCCACTATCTATGATCCAGTCATAGCAGTTCTTCTCTTCTGTGTGAAAAAAACTCACAAACAACTGCTTTGCATGGGGTGATGGTTGTTCTCCCTTTTGCTCTATTCACACACATTGATTTATTCTCTTTGGTTAAACCAACAATCTTTTTCAAAATGGATTACCCTTTTGCACTGTTTGCATTTAAATAAATAATCTTTAATATCATGATTGGTTCTTTTGTAAAGAGTGCAAAACAGTCCCTGCTTATCAGGATTCTGAGGAGTTCCTCTCCCTCTACCTCTTCCTCTAGATGGAGATTTCTAGGAAGAGGGAGGTCTGTTTTGAGAGGGATTTGATTGCTTACGTTTATCTTGACTTTTATGGAGATTCATTTTCATGTGAAATGTTGTTTCTAAAGTGCCAGTTTCATTTTTGAGACTTTCCTCATACACAAGGAGGGAGCCTTGAAGCTGAGCAAGAGTCAAAGTGTTGAGATCTCGAGGTTCTTCAATGGCTGTCACAGCTGGGTTGTAGGATGGAGTCAGGCATCTGAGAATTTTTAAGGCAATTTTGGAATCCTCAATTGCCTCCCTCATTATCCTTATCTGATTAATAAGATTGAGGGTTCTGCTAAAGAAGTCCTTAACACTTTCGTGCGGCTTCATGTGTATATTTTCAAATTCTCTCCACAGTTTGCAACTTGATAATGATTACCTTCTCTCTGTTTAGAAGGAACAGCAACAGCCTTTCTTAGGTTTCTTTCAGCTAGGATCTGGCTGAAGGCAAGTCTTCCAATAGACCTATTTGGCCTGATATGAATGTCATCAGCAACAGTCTTCTTTGCAAAATGCATGCTCCTGATAGCATCAGAAATAGCCAAATCAGGCTTGCTGATAGACTGACTCTTGGTCAGAGTCTTTGCTGGATGGCCTGGGAATTTGGCTGCAGCAACATTCTTGAGGGTGAGGACTGGGGTACCAAAAACGAATGGTGCAGGATGGACCATTTGAATTTCCTCATGGGCTGCCTTGAAGGCACTCATCCACATTCCTCTTCTCCTTCCATTGGAAGGTACACTTGTATTCTTCCAGGACAAATTACAATTCATCCGGTGACCATACATGGAGTCCTAGTCATACCTATTATAAAGTAACATCACCTTATTAAAAGGGATGGGAGGCTTAGAAGCCAGAGGCTGGACTGAAGCTTTCCCTTTCTCCTTGGAAGAGGCAACTCTAGTGTTTCCCTTAAACCCCAACCCCTTATTACCCTTCTGAGAGGAGAAGGAGTCTATTAAGAGCAACACAATATTGGGCTTAGAGTATCCTTGTACTCTGTAGCTTCTCTTCAAGATCTCGAATGAGACTATCCGTCAAGATCTCTAATGAGACTATCCTTGTACTTGATGGTGCCAATCATGATGACAGTAATGTTCTTGAGTTGGCTGACTTCCCTAGCCTTCTAATCCAGCAAGAATGTTGTCTTAGCATGCTGGGCATCAACTACCTAAAGGGAGGTAATCTCCTCAGGTTGCTTCTTAGTCAACTTCCTGCTTTTCTTAAAGGCATCTAGAAGTTCACCATACATGTCAATCAATTTATTGACATCTTCTTCAGATTCAGAGTCATCTTCACCACTGGATGAAGAAGCTTCTGAACTGAGACCAGTCTCGTAGCTTGACTCAGAAGAAGAACGAGAAAGAGAGTGTACCTTTGCTGGACCAGGCTGGATTCTTCATAAGACATTATCATCATCCTATAGCAGTTGTAGGCATCTTCATCCTCATCTGTAATTGCAGCAAGCAGCCCAATGAGGGCTTCTTCTTCAAACTCAGATGAAGATGAGTCAGTTCAGCTCTTCTCCTTCTTTGTAATGAAGGACTTGTCCTTCTTGCCCTTGTGCTGGTGTTGTTTCTTCTCACCAACCTCCATTCTCTTGACTGGGCAATCTGCTATTACATGCCCAGGTTTGTTGCAATAGTAGCAAACAACTTTAGAGGAAACATGTTTACTGGGCTTAGAGCTAGACCTTCCTCCCTTGGAGTTCTTCTTCACTTCCTTGTAGTAGTCCTCCTTGTGATGAGAGGAGGAGTAAGGTCTGCTCCTCCACTGCTTCCTCCTCATCAATTTCTAAAGCTGCCTAGAGAAGGCAGCAAAGTCTTCATCTGACATACTACTGTTAGATAAACTTAGCCTTGTGCTGTCTGAGACAGCAGACCTCCTTGGATGAGAGGCAATCCTCTCCTTGCCCCTCTTGGTGTTGTCTGCTCTAAAGGCCAAAGACTTTTCCTTGGCCTAGGATTTACTGATTGTCTCCTCCTCTTTCCTGGTAGCCAACTGCATCTCATAATAAAGCAGCTTTCCAAACAGAGTATAAGGAGTATCAACTAGCTTGGTCACCACTCTGATGATACATATCTTGGTGTCCCAGTCTCTAGTGAAAGACCTCAGGAACTTACCATTAAGCTCATAATGACTGAAGACCCTCCCATAGGTCTTCAGCTCATTCACAATTCTGAAAAATCTTTTATAACATCCAGCTATGTTCTCTCCCTTGGACTGCCTGAAAGCCACATACTCTTGGTTGAGCATGGACTTCCTGTCATCTCTGACCTCTTCAGTTCCCTCCATGTAGATCACAAGAGTGTCCCACATTTCCTTGGAGGTGTGGCCGTGAACCAGATTCTGAAAGGTAGAATCATCTATGGCACTAAAAATTACGTTCTGTGCCCTCTTGTCTAGTGCATCTAGAATGACCTCATCCTTGGTCATTTCAGAGTAAGTCTTTGGAGTCTGGACTGTTGCATATAGAGCTGAGACCTTCATAGGGATAAAAGGTCCCTCCTTGACTGTCACAAAGATCTTTGGGTCACTGGCTTCCATAAACAACCTGACCCTCTCTTTCCAGATTCCAAAACTCTCCTTTCTGCAGATAGAAAGTTTCATGGAATATAGATCCTTATAGTTCTCTCCTGAACCCATAAGTATACATTTTCAGCTACCCTTTCAGATCTGCTCTGAGTGTTAAGTCCTTCTTGAGCAACCTCTCTCCGATACCACTTGAAAGTCTTTAATTCCAAGATAGTTAAACACCTAGATGGGGGGGGGGTGAATAGGCTTTTAAGTTTTTTGAAATTTTCCCTCCTCTTTGTGTGTTGTGATTAAATTTCTTTTGTGTGAGTTAGTTACTTTCAGCTTTCAAGGCACAACACAAAAGAACACAATAGTTTTATAGTGGTTCCCTAGATTATGGGTACGTCCACTTTCCCTCCTGCCTTTCTAACAGTGTGTTAGACAAAGCTCTTCTCCAAAACTCTACTCCTTAGAGCTTACAACACAGATCCCACAGGATCTCTCAGTCTCCTCCAAAACTTACAACTCAGGCACATGACCCTAACTCAGAGCAAACATCACCTACAACTCAGTGATCAGCAGACCACCTACCTCAGACTAAATCAATAATCCTACAGCTCAGGCTATGGAGGTTAGCCCTACAACTCAGATAGTAACACTCTCCTACCTCAAGCACACAAGCCCTACACTCAAATCCACACTTGGATCCTACCTCAGCCTTTATAAACAAGTCCTACACTCAGATCTCTTAAGATCCTACATAAGAGAAGGTGTTTTGTTGGTGTAGTTAATATGACACCAGAGAAAATTTTCTCTGTGCCTGCTTCTTCCTAAGCTGAGTTTACCTCAGCCCTACTTTCTTCTCGACAACAAGATGAATAATCATCAACAAACTGTGGCTTGTGCTATAAGTAACTCAGAAACAAGTTTCCAAACTTGCTGTTGATTTGCTCTTTAAATAGCTAACTTTAACTGCAGAAATCTGAAGGCTCTGCTCAGTGTTCTCTTTCAGAAAACTTTTCTAATCTTGCTGTAGTTGGTGAAGATTGTTACAACTAACTGGAAGAACTTTCAGTTTTGCTGGTCTTTCTTCTTCTTCAAGCTCTGCAATAATGGCGAGGAAGATGAAGTTCAACCGCCTCTTTTTGAAGTGAGTAAAACCCTAAAAGTTGAAGTTCGCAGCTCCCCATCTTGTCCCTTTTATCTCTAGTTATTCAATGGTCATATGACCCATGGGCCCCACTGAAGTTGTTGGCTGCAACTTGGCTTTTACAGAAAAAGTATTCATGTAGACCTGCGGTGATATTTGTCCTGTTCTGTAGCTTTCCCGCAACTAATTTGAATCCTGTTGACTTTTGTTGACTTTTGCTAACGTCAGCATCTGTGGACTTAGCCAATTTTTCAGGTTCAATCCAGGCATTGAGTGTGTTGAGTGAACTGGTTTCACTCAACGAGTCTGGACTTAATCAAATTCTCTGCACCATCAAGTGTTGAGTGCGTTGAGTGAAATGGCTTCACTCAAAACCTCTGGACTTAGCCAATCATCCTTCCTTGCTTAGGCGTTGAGTGCGTTGAGTGAACTGGCTTCGCTCAAAGCCTCTGGACTTGGCCAATCTTTTCTACACTGCCAGACGTTGAGTGTGTTGAGTGAATTTTCATCACTCAACACCCCTAGACTTAGCTACAACTTTCTTTATCAGCTAGGCGTTGAGAACGTTAAGTGAGCCATCATCACTCAACGCTTTTGTCCTTAGCCGCTTCTCTAGTCTGCCATCTTGCTAAGGCGTTGAGTGCATTTAGTGAGCTTCCATCACTCAACGCATCTGGGTTAGATAGATTTTTCTATCCATCTTTCCTCGAGTTTTGAAATCACACGACGCTTTCTTCTTTAGGCGTCGAGTGAGCTCGATGCTTCTGGATTGTCGATTTTCTGTTTGCCAATGCTGAAGCTTTGACACTCAGCTATACTCGACGCCTCTTGTTATATGGCGTTGAGTGAACTGCCTTCACTCAATGCCTGTGGACTTAGCTGCTGAATTACTTTGTAGACTATTGGGATTTGACTGTCTAGACCTTACTCAGCGCTTTTTGGCATCTAGCATTGAGTGAACTGGCTTCACTCAATGCCTGTGAACTTGGGCGATTTTCAGCCTTTCCAACATCCTTCCTTTCATCTGGGATTGAGTGAACTGGCTTCACTCAACGCCTGTGAACTTAGACAGATTTCTGTCTCTCCACATCTCTAGCTTGTGACTGTTGGGTTTCTCTATGAGGATGGCACAACACTTGTGCACGCAGCGGAAGAATAAAACATCAAGAAAACCCAAAAGAGATGGGATCGGGCCATGGTAGTTGAATCAAGAAGTTAACATATAACTAGGCAAAATTACCTCGATGGCGTTGAGTCACAACTCAACGGAGATGCTCCAATCTTCGTATTCCTGCTGGTGGCGAGTTCTACGTGGAATGATGTCCACGTCTCTGCAGAAATCCACACGAGCGGGAGAACGCCGATCTTTCCGTCGCATAGATAATCGGGAAGGATGATGACCGCACCTTGCTATTCCACGGACTGCTAGGTCCGCGCCAGGAAGAGCAACACCGGCGACGATTGCCGGAGAGGAGGAGGTCAACGAAGCAAACACGGCGGCGGAACCCTTCCGTCGGCGGGATTCGGGATCGACGGAACGAACACGGCGAATGGCGGAACGAACGAAGGCGGAACACTTCCGATTCGATCAGATCTTGATCGCGGCTTATTTCCCGAAAACCCTAAGTGTCCTTTTATACCAAAGACATAAATAGACTTAGGAATATCGCTATCCGCAGACCACCTAGAAAATTAGGGTTCCAGAATCGGCGAGTATCAGTCGGCGAGAATCGGCGAGAATCACCTAGCAGATTCGGCGAGACTCAGTCGGCGAGAATCAGTTAGGATCGGCGAGAATCATTCGGCGAGTATCACCTACGATCGGCGAGAATCAGAGTACAATACTCGATGATTCTCGCCGAACGTGGGTGGACCATACTCGTCGACCGTCGACCCACGGTCGACGATACTCGACGATTCTCGTCGATCGTCGAGACGCACTCGACGATACTCGACGATTCTCGTCGATCGTCTAGCCGCGGTCGACGACACTCGTCGATCTTCGGTCGACTATCCTTACCAATCCTTCAAGACAACATTTGCCCAACCCGACGATCCTTTAAGGCAACACTTTGCCCATAACCCCATTCAGGTCGGTGATTGGTAACCTTTACCAACACAGTCAATCATCCAACTTCTCCACATCTCTTATGTGCGACCCTGCAGGCTCATATCGCGTTGGTAGTGAGATTACATGTTTGACCACTTCTAGATCACCATGGTAACTCCAACAGACTCCCACTTGATCTTGAAAGTATCAAACCAAAAACCTCACAAACAATGAGCGGCATCTAGCAATGCATCATTGCTCCCCAAGCAATAAGAGTTTATAACTCATAAGCCTTTATGACCAATGTATCAGCGTTGTCTTTGTCCCTTTGTCCCTTACATCCGGAAAGAACTAGAGGCATGGACCGTGTCACCCTCGTAATAGCTTAATCCAAGTTTCTTGATTCAGGACGGACTTCTAGAGAATGGTGAGTCCAATATCACATATTGACTCAACCATGCATGGCCATGCATTTCTCAGTCCAGTTCCATCAAGGGGCCCATGGATGCAACTCTTGTCATACAGGAGGACAAATCCCATATCTGCTCACACACAAACACCCAAATGATTCGTAACATGCCCAACAACCACCCTTATCATCAACCTTTCTCAAGGAAGACTTTAGATGGAATCAAAGCACGCTCTTCCTCACTTGATGAATGCTGTGACTTCAGGTCAAAGGACCACAACACCATTGTCAATTGAGACCTACTCGTGACACGATTGAATGACAATCCACAGAGTAGTCTTAGGTTGGGTCTGTCCAGTACAACTTGTTCACTAACAAGTACCCACATGATGACTTGATATCACAATATCATGACCTGTGAGAAACGGTCATCAGTCAACGCACGTGCTAGCCTTCATGTACCATCATCACCCTTAGCTTCTATGATGATACTCGACCAGGGACCTTTTAAGAATGAAGCTTCAAATAAATCATAGGCTCTCACATTCAAGTCACGTACTTGATGTCCCATGGAAGCGAACATTCTAAGGGTATCTATTATGTTAACATTTAACTATCATATAGAAAACTCATAATAAAAGAACTTGCCATTAATTGTAAGAGAAAAACTAGGTACACTGTTCATCATATGAACAAATAGCCAATAAAATACATGTATACATGCAATCCACAAGATTCTCACTAGAGTTGATCATTTAGGTATCGTATACCCATCGATCTAGTATGACCATCATGCTTTCTCTGCGCGAGAGGCTTTGTCAGTGGATCCGTAATATTCTCCTCAGTCGGCACTCTGCGAATGTTCACATCTCCTCGTTCGACAATCTCACGAATAAGATGAAACCGCCGAAGTATATGCTTGGAGCGCTGATGGGATCTAGGTTCCTTAGATTGTGCAATTGCACCATTGTTATCACAGTAGAGAACTACGGGACCAACAATGCTAGGAACTACATCAAGCTCACCGATGAATTTCCTAATCCATACAGCCTCCTTCGCCGCATTAGCTGCGGCGATATACTCGGCCTATATTGTAGAATCAGCAACTGTCTCTTGCTTGGAACTCTTCCAGCTCATAGCTCCTCCATTCAGGCAAAACACAAAACCTGACTGAGACTTGGAGTCGTCTCTATCAGTTTGGAAGCTAGCATCCGTGTAACCACTTACAACGAGCTCTTCCTCTCCACCATACACCAAGAACACATCCTTAGTCCTTCTCAAGTACTTCAGGACATTCTTGACTGCAATCCAGTGACACTCACCGGGGTCTGACTGATACCTGCTAGTCATGCTCAAAGCAAAGGAGATGTAGGGTCGAGTACATAACATCGCGTACATGATTGATCCAATTGCCGAAGCATATGGAATCAACTTCATGCGGTCCTTATCTTCACAAGACTTTGGACACTGGTCCTTAGAGAGATTCACACCATGAGACATGGGCAAAAATCCTTTCTTGGACTCAAGCATGTTGAACCGCTTCAACACCTTTTCGATGTACGTACTCTGGGTCAAACCCAGCAACTTCTTCGATCTATCTCTATAGATTTTAATACCGAGTATGTAAGTCGATTCACCCAAATCCTTCATTGAAAAGCAGTTCCCTAGGTTGTTCTTAACAACTTTCAGGGTAGGAATGTCATTCCCAATCAACAGTATGTCATCTACATACAATATCAGGAAGACAACAATGCTCCCACTGATTCGCTTGTAAACACAAGGCTCATCTTCATTCTTGATGAAACCAAACTCTTTGATTTTCTCATCAAAATGAAGATTCCAACTTCGAGAGGCCTGTTTCAGTCCATAAATGGACTTATTCAGCTTGCATATTTTAGTGGCTTCATCTGGGGATACAAAACCCTCGGGTTGTGTCATATACACTTCCTCAAGGAGGTTTCCATTAAGGAAAGCCGTTTTGACATCCATCTGCCAGATCTCGTAGTAATAATACGCAGCAACAGCAAGCAATATCCTTATGGACTTTACCATGGCAACAGGGGAAAAGGTCTCATCATAGTCAATACCATGAATTTGCTTGAAACCCTTAGCCACCAGTCGCCCTTTGAATGTCTGTACATTCCCATCCATGTCGGTCTTCTTCTTGAAGACCCACTTGCACCCTATGGGTCGAACCCCTTCAGGTGGTTCCACCAAGTTCCAAACTTGGTTTGCATACATGGAGTCCATTTCGGATTTCATAGCCTCAATCCATTTGTCAGAGTCCGGTCCATTCATAGCCTCTTGGTAGGTTGCTGGCTCATCATCATGATCCATAAGCAACACATTACCTATTTGAGACACGAGAAATCCATATCTCTCAGGCTCATACCTCGGTCTACCAGATCTACGTAGGACTTGTGTTCCCTGAGCAGGTTCTCTAGCTACAACATCTTGTAGTCCTGTCTCAGAATCCAATTCCGGTTCATTCACTACATGTGGTTCTTGAACTTCTTCAAGCTCTACCTTTTCAGTCTTTCTTGATAAGAACTCTTTCTCCAAGAAGACACCAGTCCTTGCGACAAACACTTTGCCCTCAGATGGTAGGTAAAAGTAATACCCTTTCATTTCCTTAGGATATCCCACTAGATAACATTTATCCGATTTGGGTTCCAGCTTGTCAGGCATTTGACGTCTCACGTATGCCTCACAACCCCAAATTTTAATGAACGACATACTAGGACGCTTCCCAGTCCATATCTCATATGGTGTCTTCAGAACCGTTTTCGTTGGAGCGCGATTCAATGTCATTGCAGCAGTCTCTAAAGCAAAACCCCAAAAGGAAACAGACAAGTCTGCATGACTCATCATCGAACGTACCATGTCTAACAGAGTACGATTTCTCCTCTCAGACACACCATTATGTTGTGGTGTTCTAGGTGGACTGAGCTGTGATACAATACCACACTCTTTCAGATGATCACGGAACTCATGACTCAGGTATTCGCCACCTCGATCAAATCGGAGTGCTTTAACCCTTTTACCCAACTGGTTTTCTACTTCATTCTTAAACTCTTTGAACTTTTCAAAGGTCTCGGATTTGCATTTCATAAGATACACATATCCGTATCTACTGAAATCATCAGTAAATGTAACAAAGTAGAAATACTCACCTCTAGCCATGGAACTCATGGGTCCGCATACATCACTATGTACAACACCCAAGAGATCCTCAGCCCTCTCAGTATAACTAGTGAAAGGAGCTTTAGTCATCTTGCCTAACAAACAAGATTCGCATCGCTCAAATGATTCATAATCAAATGAGTCCAAAAGTCCATCTCTATGGAGTTTGGATATGCGCTTCTCGTTGATATGGCCCAAACGACAATGCCAGAGAAATATAGGGTTCGAGTCATTTGTTCTTAGTCTTTTATTATTTTCTACATTACAGATCAGATGGTCCAAGTTCAAAACATAAAGACCATTAAACAATTGGGCTACAACATAACAAACATCATTCTTAAATATAGAACAACAGTTGTTCTTAATTATAAAAGAAAATCCAATCATGTCCAAACATGAAATAGATATAATGTTTCTAGTTATGGCCGGAACAAAATAACAATTATCTAGTTCTATTACAAGCCCACTGGGCAAAGAAAGACGGTAAACCCCTACGGCTACAGCAGCAACTCTTGCTCCATTGCCGACGCGGAGGTCCACCTCCCCTTTACTCAGCAATCTTCTCCTTCCCAGTTCCTGCACATTTGTACAAATGTGAGAACCACATCCGGTATCCAATACCCAAGATGAAGGAGCAGAAAGGTTTATCTCTATAACGTGAACATTTGAAGCGGAAGTCATACCTCCCTTCATTTTCTGCAGACCTTCAATGTACGAAGGACAGTTCCTCCTCCAATGACCAGCCTTGCCACAGTGGTGGCATTTCCCTTCCTTCACCGTGCTTTTATTTTTCATCAGTGCAGAAGACTTGGGCTCAAGATATGACTTAGGTCCCACCTTCGTCTTCTTAGAGCCCTTGGCCTTGCCCTTGCCCTTATGCACCATCAGTATGGGGCTGACAGGCTTGGCCTTCTTCATATTGATTTCGGCAGTTCTCAACATGCCTTGGAGTTCAGGCAGTGTCTTGTCTATTTCATTCATGTTGTCGTTCAAGACGAACTGCTCATAACTGTCCAGCAACGATTGCAGGATCAGATCTGTGGCCAACTCTTGACCAAGAGGAAAACCCAGCCTTTCAAGGTTCTCTATATACCCAATCATCTTGAGTACATGAGTCCCTACTGAGTCTCGAACTCCCATCTTGCACTGAAACAACGCTTTTGTGATGTCGAACCTTTCTTGACGAGCCTGCCCTTGAAACATTTTCTTGAGATGCTCGTCAATCTCCTTGCACCCCATGTTCTCATGTTGCTTCTGAAGCTCAGAGTTCATAGTGGCAAGCATAAGGCATTCGACATCTAAAGCATCGTCAGTATACTTCTTATAAGTATCCTTCTCAGCACGGGAAGAGTTCCCAGTCGGCACCTCGGGGGCTTCTTCTTCCAAGATATAGAGCTTTCGCTCTTGCCTGAGAACAATTCTCAGGTTCCTATACCAGTCCATGTAATTAGTCCCACTGAGCTTATCCTTCTCAAGGATGGCTCTCAAAGACAACGTGGAGTGTGAAACACTTGCCATGGAATTCTACAAAAATTTATGCAGAATAAAATCAGTACCAAAATTTCAAATACAATTTATTTTAATTTGGACTTCAATTAAAACACTCCCACTATTTTATTCGAAATGATAGCCCTCACTAACAATTCGGAGAGTTCATGCGAGCTACTCTCTTAGTGGACAAGATCCGTATTTCACCAACACAATGAGTCAGCTTTGGCTTTCCTCTCACGATGCGGTTATTTAGGTAGGCAACGCTTGCCAATTGCATCCTCATGCAATTCTTGTATGGTCGGTGAATAACTCCTTACTCGCATCCATCATATGGTGCATGCCAACCCTATGCCTCTAGGCACTCAACCTTTGAGGTCACCTAGTTAAGTTGGACCCGATGTCGACAGTGGGATATCACAATTATCCGCTCGCACCCTTACCAAGATAGATTAATGCACCTTGCTTTGGCAAGCCCACACTTCATCGATCGAGGCAGGAAGAGTGTCATCCATCGGAAGGCATCCGAACACTTAATATTTGATGAAGGGATTTTAATTATAGGTTAACAGTTAACCATGATCAACATTTGATCAATGTGCACATCCAAGGAAAAACAATTTTTCTAAAACCACATGCATCCCTTATGTGCACAACCTGACACCATCAACATTTGATAGAAGGAAGGGATAAATCTGAACATCCGGAAACTTCCAAATCCTCAGATTTACATGCATTGGACAAAGGCAAAGACAACTCAACTTAAAGCAGTAGACAAGCTCATCTCTCTATGTTGGATTCAAAATCCAAAACAAACTCGAGGGATGGTTACTGCTAAGGAGACTACAATTTCTAACAATTAGAAATTTCCACGAAATCCCAGACGTTCTTGGCGGGGTACCAAGACTAAATCTAGACATTCAGAACACTTCTAAATCTCTAGGTTTACACGCACTAGAATAACAAAACTTCCAATACAACAATCGTGGTCGGAACCTCCCTCTGATACCACTGTTGGGTTTCTCTATGAGGATGGCACAACACTTGTGCACGCAGCGGAAGAATAAAACATCAAGAAAACCCAAAATAGATGGGATCGGGCCATGGTAGTTGAATCAAGAAGTTAACATATAACTACGCAAAATTACCTCGATGGCGTTGAGTCACAACTCAACGGAGATGCTCCAAGCTTCGTATTCCTGCTGGTGGCGAGTTCTACGTGGAATGATGTCCACGTCTCTGCAGAAATCCACACGAGCGGGAGAACGCCGATCTTTCCGTCGCAGAGATAATCGGGAAGGATGATGACCGCACCTTGCTATTCCACGGACTGCTAGGTCCGCGCCAGGAAGAGCAACACCGGCGACGATTGCCGGAGAGGAGGAGGTCAACGAAGCGAACACGGCGGCGGAACCCTTCCGTCGGCGGGATTCGGGATCGATGGAACGAACACGGTGAACGGCGGAACAAACGAAGGCGGAACACTTCCGATTCGATCAGATCTTGATCGCGGCTTATTTCCCGAAAACCCTAAGTGTCCTTTTATACCAAAGACATAAATAGACTTAGGAATATCGCTATCCGCAGGCCACCTAGAAAATTAGGGTTCCAGAATCGGCGAGTATCAGTCGGTGAGAATCGGCGAGAATCGACGAGAATCACCTAGCAGATTCGGCGAGACTCAGTCGGCGAGAATCAGTTAGGATCGGCGAGAATCAGTCGGCGAGTATCACCGACGATCGGCGAGAATCAGAGTACAATACTCGACGATTCTCGCTGAACGTGGGTGGACCATACTCGTCGACCGTCGACCCACGGTCGACGATACTCGACGATTCTCGTCGATCGTCGAGCCGCACTCGACGATTCTCGTCGATCGTCGAGCCGCGATCGACGACACTCGTCGATCTTCGGTCGACTATCCTTACCAATCCTTCAAGGTAACATTTGCCCAACCCGACGATCCTTTAAGGCAACACTTTGCCCATAACCCCATTCAGGTCGGTGATTGGTAACCTTTACCAACACAGTCAATAATCCAACTTCTCCACATCTCTTATGTGCGACCCTGCAGGCTCATATCGCGTTGGTAGTGAGATTACATGTTTGACCACTTCTAGATCACCATGGTAACTCCAACAGTGACCACCCGTCACAATCACTTGGAATACATGTCCAATCATTGTGATAAGGACCAACCTGCATGCATGAACTTGAACATACATCAAATACAACTATGTGTATACCATTGACTTGTTTGACTTCTACAAATCTGGGACATTGCGAGCAATGAACCCAACAATTCTCTAGAACTAGAACATCACATCTACCAATATGGAGATGATCCACAATGACCAGAAGAAACTGATGAGTGAATGCAGTCTCATAACTGAAAGTAGAATGGATGCATGCACTCAAATTCTGGATGACCATATGCTTGAGGTCAAAAATCATGTTACCAAAGGAATCATCTTCTTGGATAAGAGACTCACAACTGCAAAGACCACTCCGACTGCTACTACCTCTGAAGAAGTCAGAAAGGGGGAGAAAGCAATGATAAAGGAAAATACTGAGAATGCAGTTTGGACTACAAATATAATTAGAGGCTCAATGGGTCTTGAGCAACTCTCATATGAAAACATTGAAACCGCACCAATCCCTGAAGAACTGTATGGTGCTCAATATGTTGATCAGAGTGGTGTTCAATATGATGATCAAAGTGCTGCACAGTGGGCTGAACCTTCAACTGCTCCATAAATTCCTACATTCAGGCCCAGTGCTGATCAGATTATCAGGGCAAAAGGCAAGTCAGTTGTTGAAGAAGAGGAAGAAGTAAGGATCAACAAGAAAAGATACAGAGAAGAGATGGAGACCAGGCCTGACTTTAAGAAGTGGAGTCCTCAATCAAGGACCATCATCTTATCTTCCTGGGATCATATTAAAGACCACAAAACTGACAGGTAAAAGCTCTACAGCTCCCTAGAATGGGCCAAGCTTGAGAGGATTGAGGAGCTGAGAAGAAAGTTCATAAGGGACAAAAAGTCAGGGGCACTGCCACTAGATGTTGTAGAGACCAGTAAATACATCCCCAAGCCCTACAATTACTTTGAAGACAGAGGGAAAAGGAAAAGGACAACAAAGACAAGGAGGAGGCTGCCAAGAAACCCGGTAGGGGGATTGTGATTAAGGAACCAGAAACTTGATATGTTTCATATTTTCCTTAAGGGGCTGTAGGAATATGAATGTTTTGTATTAAGCACACAATCTGTCTATGAATATCTCTTTAAATAAAAATCTTAATTCTATGTGTTTACATCTTATTGATTTTATATACATATTATTAATATCATATTATGTAATGCTTATCTGCTTAATTAAGAAGTGTATATCATTGACTAAGGTTCTGACTTCTTCAAATAGGGGGCGATTGTTAGGTTCATTGATCACAATGTCCTAGATTTGAAGAATGCCCACAAGTCAATGATATACACATGAATGTATTTGATGCATGTCCTTTGTTCAATGAATATAGATAGTTCTTTGTCGAACTTATTTGACAGGTTGTATGAGTCACAAAGACAGATGGGCTCATGACAGGATGCTGGAAAAACAGAAATATGGCTAAGTACAGAAGCGTTGAGTGAAGACAGTTCACTCAACGCCAAGAGGCTAAAAGCGTCGACTGATGTTCAGGTTGTCAAAGCCTCTATTTTGCCAAAGCAGAAATCTGGCTAAGTCTAGATGTATTGAGTGAAGGTAGTTCACTCAACGCCAAGAAGCAAAAGCGTCGACAGTACATCCAACAGTCAAATCTACAGTGTTGTTGTCAAAAATTCTATCTAAGGACAGAAGCGTTGAGTGAGGGTAGTTCACTCAACGCCTACTCGACAAGGATTTTGTCTAAGGACAGAAGCATTGAGTGAAGACAGTTCACTCAATGCCTCATCAAGAAGCCAAACAAAGGCAAAAAGCGTCGAGTGAAGAAGATGCACTCAACGTCTATATTCAGAGAAATTAATCTAAGTCCAGAAGCATCGAGTGATGAAGGCTCACTCGATGCCTAAGCTATTAGATTATAAAAGTCTATATGCATTGAGTGAGGAAGGCTCACTCAACTCTCTCAACGCCTCAAGTCAAAGATTTTTGCTAAGTTCTTTTGCGTTTAGTGACAAGGCTTCACTCAATGCCTGTGCAGTCTGTCTGAAATTTACTAAGTCTAGAAACACTGACTCATGATGACTTCAGCATAAATTCAAATATCGCGGGACTTGGTGCAAGAAGACAAAAGGCGCCGCATGCCTTTAGTACAACTGTAAATGGAAAAGTGATGGTGGAGTTGCCATTTCCGGCTAGCCCATACTGTACATAGAGCCGTTGAGCGGCGGGATACAAAAGCATAGTTCCGTGAAATTAGAAAATAATCCAACGGGATAAAAGCAGTCGTCTTCTTTCACAGACAGATTTTGCTATTGAAGGAACTTTTCTCTGAAGATCAAATCATCCCTTAACAGCATGGTCAGGAGGATTGCTTTTTGAGAAAGAGGAAGCAATCTCTGCAATTACTTCTCAGTACAAGCTGAACCATCCTTGAAGATCTTTTATTGGTGCTGTGAAGAAGATAGGACTGAGTCTTCTCTATTCAGGAAGAGGCTGTCTCAGTGATAACTTCTCTGGAGGCATTCTTCATGAACAAAACTTATTCTCACTATATGATCTTAATTGATCTGAGTTGTAAGCCTAAACTATAAAGGCCAAGTGGTAGGATCTTTTTGTGGATCTGAGTGTAGGATCCTTTTGTGGATCTGAGGTAGGGCTTGTGTGCCTGAGTTGTAGAAGAGCTATTCTCTGAGGTAGGATCCTGAGGTGGATCTGAGTGTATGGCTAACCTCCTAGCCTGAGTGTAGGACTTTGGATTAAAGTTTGAGGTAGGTGATATATAGATTATTGAGTTGTAGGATCATCATTTGATCTGAGTGGTAGGCCCTTGGGCCTGAGGTAAGACTTGAAGGAGTTTGATAGATCCTGAGGGATCTGTGTTGTAAGCTCTTGGAGCCAAGTTTGGAGAAGTTGGCATTGTCTAACACACTGTTAGAAAGGTGGGAGGGATAGTGGATGTACCCAAACCTTGGGGAACTACAATAAATAATTATGTGCTAATTGTGTATTCTTGAAAGCTAACATAACACTAAGTCATAACACACCAAAGCAAGAAGATAGTCAAAGAAGACAAAAAAACCTATTCACCCCCCCCCACCTCTAGGTGTTTAGCTACACTTGAAACTAAAGACTTTCACCAAGGCCTAAGACATCACACTCGAGCCTCCTGGACACCATCCGAAGCACCTTCGACACACCACGCCTAAGGGTAACCTCACGAATATCCTCTATTTGGGGCTCTACCTCTCTTGTCCAGACCTCTTCGCGGTCCTCCTCGCCAATCAAGCAACGATCACGCATATAGTCCAATGAGTCCATGTACTTGTTGGGTCCATTGATCACAATGTCCCAGATTTGAAGAAGACTCACAAGTCAATAATATACATAAGCATGTATTTGATATTTGTCTAAGTTCATATATGCAGGATGTCTATTATTCAGTGATTAGACATGCTCAATGCGTCAAAGGATTGACTGGACAAAAGTCAAAATACTTAAGAGAGGCAGAATATTGTCCAAGTACAAAAGCATTGAGTGAGTACACATCACTCAACGCCTGAGGCCAAAAAATGACGGCAGATAACCATTTACTCAAAGCCATAATGAAGATGCAGTGAAATTTGTCTAAGTACAAAAGCATCTAGTGATGGACATTCACTCAACGCCCTAGCAGTTAAATCTATCTGATTTCAAAAACATTGAGTGATGAGCATTCACTCAACGCCTTTTCAAAAATGCTGCCAAGTCCAGAAGCGTTGAGTGATCGACGTTCACTCAACGCCTTCATCAGAAAAGCTACCATGTCCAGAAGCGTTGAGTGATGGACGTTCACTCAACGCCTTCATCAGAATTTTTGCCAAGTTCAAAAGAGTTGAGTGATGGATGCTCACTCAACTCCTTCTCAGATAAGTTGTCAAAGGACAAAAAGCATTGAGTAAAGAAGGCTCACTCAATACCTCTAAAGATAGTCAAAATTCAGCTAAGTGTTTTTGCTTTGAGTGAAGGCTTATCACTCAACGCTTCTGAAGATAATAGTTAAAGTACAAATACATTGAGATGCAAGGCAACACTCAACGCTTCAAGTCGTTGAGTCATAAGACATCACTCAACTCCTATGAAGACAATCTGGAAGAAGTTTCTAAGTCCACCAACGTTGAGACATGACTGCTAACGTCATCCTTAAATTCAAATCGACGCAAATCTCGTACTAAAATACAAAGTCCATCGTATTGTTCGGGCAGCAATATCCTGGAATGAATCCGCCATTAAAATCGACCAAGCTGCTTTCTAAAGAAGGATATAGTTGTTGCTATTGCCGAGATATAAAAGGGAAGACAATGATTCTTTTATAGAGACTTTGGTCGAGACTATTTTTACGCAAGACTTTTTCGAGACTTTTATGGAGAATTTTTGCCATTTTTCCAAACCCTAAATTTTGCAAAAGTCGGCTAGCAGAGCTCAAGCCATTTTTTGTTCATCTTCAAGCCTGCATCACAGAACAACAAACTTTCTCAAGCTTGAAGAAGAAGAAGACCTCTACAGATGTTCTACACAACACAAGCTGATTCAACTCTAAAGAAATATTTTCTTGTTGATGTGAATAAGAAGGACTGTTTATAACACAGTCAAGGAAGAGGACTCAGGGATTTATCTCTGGAGTCATTTCACTGAAATCACTATTCAAATTGCAGGATCTCTCTGAGATCTGAGTTGTAAGCCTAATTTATAAAGGCTGGGTTGTATGAGTTGGTGAACTCTGAGCTGTAGGGTCCTGGAGTGGATCAGAGGTTATGTCCTGGAGTGGATCTGAGGTGGGACTGGAAGCAGTCTGAGTTGTAGGAGTGATGTACACTCTGAGTTATAAGATCCTGAGGGATCTGAGGTGTAAGATCAAGGAGCTGAGTATAAAGGAGAAGTTAGCCGAATCTAGCACACTGCTAGATAGGTGAAAGAGAAAAGTGAATGTACCCTAGATAGGGGAACCACTATAAATCTTGTGTGTTTTATGTGATATTAAAAGCTAACATCTAACATAAACACACATCAAGCTCTACTTCAAAAAGATTCTAAAGATTTAAAACAAACATATTCACCCCCTCCCCCCCTCTAGGTGTTTAACTACCCTTATAAAAGACTTTCAAGTGGTATCAGAGTGAGGTTGTTCAAAATTGACTTAACAGTCTGAACTAGATCTCCAAGGGTAGTAGAAGCATATCTTCATGGCTTCTAGTGAGAACCATAAGTAGTTAGGTTCTATGAAACTTTCTATCTATAGGAAGGAGAACTTCGGGATCTGGAAAGAAATGGTGAGGCTATTCATGGAAGCCTCAAATCTTAGGATATATATTATAGTACAAGAGGGACCTTTCATTCTCATGAAGGTCTCTGCTATTGATGCCAATATCCAAACTCCCAAGAGATATTCAGAGATGACTAAAGATGAGGTGGCTTAGGCCACCATATATAAGAGGGCACAAAACATAATTGTTAGTGTCATAGATGATTCAACATTTCAGAATTTAGTCCACTGCAAAATAGCCAAGGAGATGTGGGACTCACTGATAATCTATATGTAGGGAACAAAGGAAGTGAGGGATGACATAAAATCTCTCCTTAACCAGCAATATGAGTCCTTCAAGCAAGACAAGAAGGATTCTATAGCTGATTACTATGAGAAGTTCTTCAAGATTGTGAATAGTCTGATCACTTATGGTAGACAGTTCACCAACTATGAGCTGAATGACAAGTTCTTGAGATCTCTCAATAAAGAATGGGATATCAAGATCTGTGTCATCGGGGAAGTGGGCAACTTGGCCAACACATTGCCCCAGAATTTGTTTGGCAAGCTGATATCACACGAGCTTCATCTGAATTCCAAAAAAGCTGAAGAAGAAGATGTCAAGCCCCTTAATAGAGAGAAGTCAGTGGCCTTCAAAGCTGAAGCCTCAAGAAGGAGCAGGGAGAAGACTCCTTCTCCACCAAGAAGGGTTGCTGAGTCAGAAAGATCAGATCCCGACACTTTAGGAGATGAGCTGTCAAATGGAGAACTTACCTTGTTCTCCAACCAGTTCAGGAAGATGTTGAGCAGGAGAAGGCAATGGAAGAACAAGGGCTCATCTAGCTCTAGCTCCAGAAAACCACAAGCCAACCTAGAGAAATCCAGAAATGACCCCTTTAGGGACAGATATGATTCTAAATAGAATAAATACTTTAAGACTAATGTGGTTTGCTACTACTCCAATAGGTCAAGACATGTCATTACTAACTGTCCTGTCAAGAGGAGAGAAAAAAAGTCTGATGATAAAAAAGCATCATAATGACAAAAAGGTAGTCAGAGCTTATTGGCCAAGAAGAAGTGTTGCTTGTCAGAAAGTGATTTTTATTCTTCAGAATCAGAAGAAGAAGAGGCTTGTATTGGTCTTACCTTTATAGAAGAGGAGGCTAATCTTCCTGCTTCCATAATGGGCATAAGGGCACCACTCTCCTCGGTCGACAGTGACTATGAAGATGATTAAGAGTTCAACCTTATGGCCATACCTGAAGAAACTCAGGACAAATCTGATCCTGATGAGGTACACACTCTTCCAACACTCCTGTTTATGAGACTGACATAGATTTTGAGACATCCACCTCATCCAGTGAGGAGGATGGATCAAAATCTGATGAGGATGTCAATTAATTTATTGACAAATATGGTGTTATCCTAGAGGCTCTAAAGAAGAGCAAAAAGATTGTCAAAAGGCAGGCTGAAGAGATTATCTCTTTACAACAGACAAAATCAATGTAATCTGAGATAGCTTCACTGCTAGCTCAGATGAGTAGAGAAATTAGTCAGTTAAGGTCTATGAATATAATCCAAATAAGCATCATAAGCCAGAAGAGCAAGATCATTAGGGATTTTGAAGAGAAGCTCCTCAAATAGAGGATGCTAGTGACTGAGTTTTCCAAGCCACTGATTGACTCATTCAACTCTCAAAATAATAAGAGGGGATTGAGGTTCAGGTGGAATGCTAGAGTTGCCCATTCCAAAGGGAAAGGCAAGGCTCCAACAGTGCCTCAAACCACCTTTCAGAAGGTAGTTTTCCCTTCTAACAGGTATGACCGTGACAACATGTATGATCAATAGAAGAATGGAAGTTCTTCTTGTAAGTGCATTAATGCAACTTACAATTGAAGATGAAAGGGCAAGAGGTTGAGTGCACTAAAAGCTCCCCATGAATAAATCCAAATGGCCCACCATAGAACATTTGTATTTTGTTCTCTAACACTCACTCTCAAGAGTAAGGTAGTGGCCTCCACCCAAGTTCCTTCATCAAAGAATAAGATTGTAAGCAAGACTACAAGTAAGCCTCACTTGGCCATTTCTGATGTCATTAACACCATGTCGCTGCAAAGCAGACACATGTTGCTGTCTATCAGAATAAACCAAGAGAACCTACTGACAGACTAACTTTCAGCCAAATTCTAGCTAAAAGAAACATGAAGAGGGCTCTACACTGCCATCTAAACAAAAAGAATATGATGGTTCACACACATTTATGGTTGTTCAAAAGAGGAGATACAATATTCATGCGTGATGGTGTTGTGGCAAGGTGGGATACTTTTCTATAGACTGTTGGCATAACCCAAATGTGCCAAGGGCAAAGTTGAGTCTTCCTATCAGTGCTGCTATAGGGAGAAATGTTCAAATTTATGCTAACAAGAACCAAGGACACAAATTCTTCTGGGTACCTAAGGTAAATTAAATAGGTGATTGCATATTAGTCTAAGTACCCATCAAATGCATATATGGTACTTGGACAGTGGATTTTCTAGGCGCATGACTAAAATAAGGAGCCATCTGAAAGACTACACTCTAGTGAGGAATGGATCCAAAGTCATATTTGGTCGTTAAGACAGAGGAGTTACTAAAGGCTATGGTATGATCACCAATGACATAGTCTCCATCATAAAAGTGGTTTATGTGGCAGTATTGCAACACAATCTGATTAACATAAGCCAACTCTGTGATACTGGATATGTCATTGTCTTCCACAAGGATAAGTGCCTAATCAAAAAGTCAAGTGACCAAGAGATCATTCTGTCAGGCACTAGGAGTGTGTTGAAGTTGGTGACCGGGCGGTCTGGCGGTCTGTCTTGACGGGTTGAAGACTGCGTGGTCTGGCGGTTTGTCTCAGCCAGCTTGGAGACCGGGCGGTCTAGCGGTCTACACTGGCAATCTCTCTTCCTCTCTGGTGGTAGCCATGCGGTTAGCCCGTCTGTCTAACCACGCGGCTTGTACGGTTTGTTCTGTATAGTCCGCTTAGTCCTGTAAATTTTTAGTCCCACATCTCTTATTTGTATTCTCTCTTCTCTCCTCCATTCTATATAAGGGAGGGCATACCTTTGTAATAGATATCTTTTTTGGATAATAAAGTTTCAATTATTCAAAACTCTATCCGTTTGGTACTGCATGTTCGCTACTTCTAACATGGTATCAGAGGACATGGTCTTTTCCTCTTGATTGTGTGCGCTCTCTGCTTCTCGCCGCTTGTTTCTGCTTCTCGCGACCTGTCTTCGCGGCTTGTCCTCTCTTCCGCCCGCTACTCTGTTCGCGCGGCTTGTTGCTTCTCTTCTCTTGCTGCCCTTCGTCGTCGCGACCTATTTAGTTGTCGCAGCGACCTGTTTCCTTCTAGCTGCCTGTTTTTCCCCTAGCTGCGCGGCCTGATTCTGTTCGCCCGGCTTGCGACTTGTTGTTGTCGCTGCTGTTTCTTGCTTCCTCTTCTCTTCTGTTCGCTCGGCCTTTTTCAGTCCGCGCGACCTCTTCCCCACTGTGCCTTGGGCTGCTTCCTGGCCGCTAGTGTTCGCGCGGCTTCTTCCCTTTAAACCGCTGCGGTTTTGCGCCGGTTGCTCTCTTTTCCTCTCCTCGCGGTTTTCTCTCTGTGCGCGCGGATTCTTCCTTGTTTGAGCGGCCTCTCTGCCTTTCTTCCTTTAGCCGCTCCTGCTTGTTAGTCGCCGCGACCTCCTGTTCAGTCGCGCGGCTTGTGCTTCCCTCTTCTTCCCCTTTGCCTTGCTCTGCACCTTGGTCGTGGCCCTTCTTGCCGCTGGTGTGCTGTCACCGAGACCACTGCAGTTTCTTATTCCTCCCTTCATGGCTTTCATATCCTCCTCCAAGCCATTCGCCTCGGTTGTCACGTCTTCTGGTCGTGCCCACGTTGTTACTCAGGGAAAATGGCTAATCGACACTGGTGCTACAAATCATATGACCGGCAATCTCCAGTGTTTCTCTCTCCTAGAAACACATGATCGGTTGCCCCCGGTTATTCTCGCTGACGACTCTTCATCATCAGTCCATGGGACGGGGATAGTTCATGTCACTCCGTCTCTTCACTTGGCGGATACTCTATACGTGCCCCAGTTCCCGTGCAACTTATTATCTGTTCCCTCTCTATGCAAGCAATTACAGTGTTCCGTCACATTTACTTCTACTTCTTGCTCTTTTCAGGATCCGGACTCCCAACGGACGATTGCTACTGGGACTGAGAGTGGCGGCCTATACTTCCTGGACAACATTTCTGCTTTTTCCACCTTCTCCTCCACCTCCACAGATATTCTCCAATGGCATCTCCGCCTTGGTCATGCTCCTCCCCGTCTTCTCTGTCAACTTCTGCCCCACCTTCCTCCACAAAGTCCTCCGCTCAACTGTGAGGCCTGTCAGCTTGGCAAGCATCACCGCTCCTCCTTCCCTCCAAAGCACGTTCGTGGCTCTACCCGTCTGTTTGATCTTATCCACTCCGATATTTGGGGTCCTTCTCCTACTCTTACCATTGGTCGGGGTAGTTCCTATTTTGTCACGTTCATTGATGATTTCTCTCGCTGTACGTGGGTGTCTCTATTAAAAGATCGCTCCGAATTATTCTCTGTATGGACGTCCTTCTATCACATGATCAAAACTCAGTTTGGTGTTTCTATCAAAGTTTTTCGATCTGATAATGCCAAAGAATATATCAGTCATGACTTTTCTACATTCTGCATGCAAAATGGGATTATTCATCAAACTAGTTGTGTCTATACTTTAGCACAAAATGGTGTGGCCGAACGCAAAAACCGTCACCTCCTTGATGTCGCTCGCACCTTGATGACCCAGATGCATGTTCCTCGCTCCTATTGGGGCTATGCTGTTCTCCTTGTCTGCTACCTTATCAATCGCATTCCCTCCACGGTTCTCCACGGCAAAACCCCGTTCTCCATTCTGTATCAGGGCAAGGAGCCGTTTCCTCTCCCTCTCCAAATCTTTGGATGCACTGCCTTTGTGCATACCCCTTCTGCCACCCGTGATAAGCTCTCCCCTCGCTCCACCAAATGTGTCTTTCTGGGGTACTCCACCACTCAGAAAGGCTATTGTTGCTTTGATCCCGTCCTTCGTAAGCAGTTCGTCTCTGCTGACGTCACCTTCTTCGAGAATACCTCCTACTTCTCGGATGACTCCTCTCCTCCTCTCCCAGCTTCTGATTCTCCCGCTGTTCCCTTCGTTCCCTCGCCTCCTACTACAATCTCCACCCCTCCACCGTCTCCCTCCCCTCCTCTCCCTCCACCTCTCTCTCTCCCTTCTACACCACCCTCTCCCTCCTCTCCGCTGCCGTCGCTCTCTACTCCTGGGCCAGCTTTCTCTACCACGGATGCTCCGGATGCCGCGGGCCTGGCTGACCTGGATCTTCCTATAGCTCTTTGCAAAGGGGTGCAGACGTGTACCCTACACCCCCTTGTTGCTGTTGTTTCATATGATCGTCTTACCCCTTCTCGCAGGGCATTTGCACTAGCTATCTCTGCCACTGCCACCCCCCGCTCCTACCAGGAGGCCCTTGCTATTCCTCATTGGAAGATGGCCATGGATGAGGAAATGGCGACCCTAACTGAGCGGGATACCTGGACTCTTGTTCCTCCTCCCTTCGGTACTGATGTTGTTGGCTGTCGCTGGGTCTTTGTGGTCAAATTTGGCCCTGACGGCACTGTGGATCGTTATAAGGCTCGCCTTGTTGCTAAGGGCTTCACTCAGACCTATGGGGTTGATTACTTTGACACCTTCTCCCCCGTGGCTCGTCTCAGCACTATCCGGGTCCTTCTCTCTGTGGCGGTAAATAAGGATTGGCCGATTTCCCAGCTGGATGTCAAGAATGCCTTCCTTTATGGTGATCTTCATGAGGCCGTTTACATGGAGCAACCTCCTGGGTATGTTGCTCAGGGGGAGACACGAGTATGTCGGCTGAAGAAGGCAATCTATAGCCTCAAGCAGAGCCCTCGAGCTTGGTTTGACAAGTTCAGCGGGATCGTGGCGGCCGTTGGTTTTGTGCGAAGCTCTGCCGATCACTCTCTCTTTATTCTCAAAACTCCTGCTGGGCTGGTTGTTCTTATTGTGTACGTCGATGATATTCTTCTCACTGGCGATGACCAGGAAGGGGTAGCCCTGACAAAGCGTCATCTTCGCCAACATCTGATCACAAAAGATATGGGCTCTCCAAAGTACTTTTTGGGGATCGAAATTTCTCGGAAGCCCGACTCTTTAGTTCTCTCTCAGCGTAAGTATGCCCTTGATCTTTTAAAAGAGGCAGGATTGACTGGAGCAAAACCTGCCCAATGCCCCATGGCAACTGGAGAAGACAAAACCTGGACAGATGATTCGCCTCCTCTTTCAGATAGTTCGCGGTACAGGCGTCTGGTTGGTAAGCTCATATATCTCACAGTGACCAGACCTGATATTTCCTATGTTGTGGGCAAGGTGAGTCAATTCATGCAAGCACCTAGGGAGTGCCATCTATAGTCTGCCTTGCGGATCTTGGAGTATATCAAAGCAGCGCCTGGGAAAGGATTACTTTTTCAGAGGAATGTTCATCTGAGGATTGAAGCATACTCAAATGCAAGTTATGCTGATGACAAAGGGGATCACAAGTCAACCTCAGGCTTTTGCACCTTTGTTGGGGGGAAATCTGGTGAGCTGGAAGAGCAAGAAGCAGTCTGTTGTCTCCAGGTCCAGTGCAGAAGCTGAGTATCGCAGTATGGCATCGACCACTTGTGAGTTAAAATGGCTGCGGGCTCTCATGCTAGATTTAGGAGAGGTCTACAACCATCCTCTACCTATGTTCTATGATAACAAGGCCGCCATATACATCTCTAAAAATCCGGTATTCCATGAAAGAACAAAGCACATTGAGGTCGACTGCCATTTCATTCGTGAATAGATCTTAAAGGAACAAATTTGCACTCCCTTTGTCACTTCTGATAAAGAGCTAGCTGACATCTTCACCAAGCCAGTTTCCGTCTCGTTTCTTCATGTTTGTGACAAGCTGGGCATGATCGATATATATGCTCCAGCTTGAGGGGGAGTGTTGAAGTTGGTGACCGGGCGGTCTGGCGGTCTGTCTTGACGGGTTGAAGACCGCGTGGTCTGGCGCTTTGTCTCAGCCGGCTTGGAGACCGGGCGGTCTAGCAGTCTACACTGGCAATCTCTCTTCCTCTCTGGTGGTAGCCGTGCGGTTAGCCCGTCTGTCTAACCACGCGGCTTGTGCGGTTTGTTCTGTATAGTCCGCTTAGTCCTGTAAATTTTTAGTCTCACATCTCTTATTTGTATTCCCTCTTCTCTCCTCCATTCTATATAAGGGAGGGCATACCTTTGTAATAGATATCTTTTTTGCATAATAAAGTTTCAATTATTCAAAACTCTATCCATTTGGTACTGCATGTCCGCTACTTCTAACAACAATCCTTTCAAAGATCACTTTCCCTCAATTAGTTTCCTTTGTCATAATAACTCTGATCATCAGCTTAAACATCTTCCTTAAAATTTTACCCTGAGACCCTGTCTTACAGATTAGGGCTTGCCAATTATATATGCTAAGAATTTCCCTTTCAAGTTCATTTCTTTTCTCATGATAGATCCAGTGGTGTACTTGGACAAGCCACACCATTTCAGAGCCAACTTTACATCCTCAAGAAATAATTCATCTTCCTTATCAGAAGGACTAAACTTGGTAAGTTTTAAGGCCTTACTTATCTTTCTAGAAGTAAGTTTAATATTATTTTCACTTATAGAGGTTTTTATCTTGGAGGAGGAGGAATCTACTTTAGCATTAATGTAAAGCTCTAACACTTCTCTTTTCCAAATAGAGCATGACTCTGACAGTATATATTCTAGGTCTGCGACATTTAGGAGATGAAGAACTAACTGAACTTCCTTAGGTGCATCCTTGAATCCATTCCAGACAAGTTCTAAACCCTCAAATAGGAAGTCAACTCCTTTCGGATCCATTGAATTAGTGAATCAATGAGGAGAAGACAAATATGACTCGAGAAAATGAGGGCAAGAACGCAGAGAGACGAACAAGACTAAGGAAATATGTGAATTATCATAGGCACACATTTCTATTTATAGTTACCATATTCGAGAATTTGGAAAGGTGCAAACTTGTCATGATTTACACGATATGATGAATGGCTGTGATTAATCCCATGAAGTTGACGTATTCCTACCCGTCAGACTGTATGCATTGAGTGCACTTGACGCACTCGATGCTCTCATCGCATGGAGTTAACTCAGTGCTCTCAACAACTTAACAGTTAACTCAGCGCTCTCAATGCCTGGTCAGTTAAACTTTTTCTTTCTTATTTTCCTGCAAAAAATAAACCTCCAAACGCACATATACATATAATTGAAATGCACTGCCATAATAATGTTACTTCAAGTTCAACATGCCCAATTCAAATTTGAAGGTTTTGAACTTCGCTTCATCAAGAGGCTCAGCAAAGATGTCAGTCACTTGTTTGTCAGTGGGGACAAACTGAAGTCTGATATCTTCATTCTCAATATACTCTCTTATGAAATGATACCTAATTTCAATATGATTGGTCCTACTATGTGAAACAAGATTCTTAGTTATTGAAATTGCACTTGAAGAATCATAAAACAAAGGGGTTTTACTTATCTGGAGATTGTAGTCTTGGAGTTGATGTTAAATCCACAGTAGATGTGCACAATAACTCCCAACTGATATGTACTCTGATTCTGCTGTGGAGATGGCTACACTGGTCTGTTTCTTGCTGCTCCAAGACACTAACTTTCTTCCTAGAAATTGACAAGTACCTGATATAATTTTCTTGTGTTCTTTGCAATCTGCAAAATCTACATCTGAATACCCTATTAGTTCAAAATCATTATTTATAGGGTACCACAAATGAAGTTTAGGTGTGCCCTTAAGATATCTCAGAATTCTTTTGGCAGTAGAATAGTGTACTCTTGAGGGCAAGCCTAGTACCTAGCACAAACACATGTAGCAAATATAATGTCCGGCCTACTAGCAGTCAAATAGAGGAGGGAGCCAATTATGCCTCTATACATGGTTTCATCAACTGGTTTCCCAGTCTCATCGTTGTCTATTGAAATATTCTACCCCATTAGAGTTTTCATGGTTGAGCCACTCTTCATTCCAAACTTTTTGATTAACTCCTTGGTGAGCTTAGACTGAGAGATGAATAATCCATCCTCTGACTGTCTAACTTGGAGGTCCAAAAAATACTTGAGTTCACCCATACTGCTCCTTTCAAATTTCTCTTGCATAAATTTAACAAACTTTTTGCACGGGTCATCATTAGTAGACCCAAAAATTATATCATCTACATAAATTTGGACTAGGATCATCTTACCCTTGACTTCTCTTAGGAATAATATCTTGTCTATCTTTCCCCTTGAGAATTTGTTCTCAATGAGAAAGCTAGACAAAGTTTCATACCAAGCCCTAGGGGCCTGTTTCAACCCATACAATGCTTTCTTAAATGAAATACATAATCCGAAAAAGTAGGATTGACAAAACTTGATGGTTTCTCAATATAGACCTCCTTTTTAGGTCACCATTCACGAAAGCTGACTTAACATCCATCCGGTAGACCTTAAATCTCTTGTATGCAACATGTGCAAGGAATAACCTTATGGCTTCAAGTTTAGCAACTAGTGCAAAAGTTTGATCAAAATCAATACCTTCCTCTTGCATGTATCCTTTAGCAACTAGTCTAGCTTTGTTCTTGATAATAATACCATTTTTATCAAGCTTGTTTCTATATATCCATTTTGTTTCTATGATGTTATGTCCATGAGGTCTGGGAACCAGCTTCCAGACATTGCATCTTTTGAACTGGTTCAATTCTTCTTGCATAGCCACAATCTAGAATGGGTTTATGTTGTCTTATTCAAACTTCTTGTGTTCAATCTGATATAGAAAGCTTGAATACATTGCAATGTTGTGGCTTCTGCTCATTGTTATTACACCCTTGCTTGCATCCCCAATGATTAGATTTCTTGTATGATCTCTCAAGTGTCTGGAGGATGCTGACATCCTTTCTTCATCATCTTGAACTTAAAATTCAGTGGCCTGGAGATCATCTTCTATTTCTAATCCACCTGGACCTTCTTATGGAATGACCACACCCTCATCCTTTTCTTATTCAATAGGAGGTGTGTAATTAATGCTCAGCTTGTCCATTCTCAAATCTGCACCTATAGTTCTAGAAGAGCTAGTCAGCTCACTATGAATCATAGAAGTTTCATCAAACACTATATTAATAGACTCTTCTACAACCCGATTTTTCAAGTTGTAGACCCTACAGGCTTTGCTATAGTTGTTATACCCAACAAAAATTTCCTCATAGGATTTTATAGCAAACTTTGTTAGGTAGGACTTCCCATTGTTTAGCACAAAGCATTTGCTTCCAAAGATTCTGAAATAGGCTAAATTTGGTGTTCTGCCTTTCATAATCTCATAGAGAGTCTTCTTGTGGTACTTGTTGATAGGGACCCTATTCTGGACATAACAAGCAGTGTTAACTGCCTCAGCCCAGCAATATTCTGGAAGAGAAATGTCATTAAGCAAAGTCCTCCTAGCCTCTATGAGAGTTATATTTTTCTTCTCAGCAATGTTATTTTGATGGGGTGTTCTTGGAGAAGAAAACTCCTAAAAGATTCCCTGCTCTTTGCAAAACTCTGTCATGCTTTCAGATTAAAACTCTGTGTCATGATCACTTCTAATTTTGACCACAGTACAACCCTTTTCATTCTAAATCTGCTTGACAAAAGTCACAAAGTTATCAAAGGTTTCATACTTTTTCTTAAGAAAGAACACCCATACAAATCTGGAAAAGTCATCAACTATCACAAAAGTACAGATTTTTCTACCTAGACTATGAATTGACATAGGACCAAATAAGTCCATATGCAGGAGATAGAGACACCTCTCAAAATCTTTGAACCCAATGCTTTTAAAGGAAGCCTTTGTCTGTTTGCCCTTTTGGCATGCAAAGCAAATGTCCTCTTTAATGCATTTCAAATTGGGTCCATTTCTGACCAATTATTTACTGAAGTGCTTGCTGATAGACTTGTAGTTCAAGTGAGCAAGCCTCTTATGTCATTGCACACAATAAGAGTCTTTCTTATTTGCTACTAAGCACACATGAGAATCTGAATCTATACATAGGAAATTTAAATAATAAATATTTCCACTCTGTGGAAACCACCCGTCACCACACATCTTCCCAAAACCCCGAGGTAATGGTAAGGGGGGACGGGGGTACATGAACACAAAGGATCGCCCGTTGCAGGCGATGTGGGACTAACCCCAACCACAGGACCGCGGGGATATTCCGCCACATAAGGGGGCCCACTGGGGTCAACACCCAGACCTGGAACGCGATGGGGAAAGCCCAAACATGCGGTCCCACACACATGTGTCCTGCTGGCTAATATAATCTCAACACACCCCCGCAGCAGGACAACCTGGCTCTGATACCATGTGGAAACCACCCGTCACCACACATCTTCCCAAAACCCCGAGGTAGTGGTAAGGGGGGACGGGGGTACATGAATACAAAGGATCGCCCGCTGCAGGCGATGTGGGACTAACCCCAACCACATGACCGCAGGGATATTCCTCCACACAAGGGGGCCCACCGGGGTCAACACCCAGACCTGGAACGCGATGGGGAAAGCCCAAACATGCGGTCCCACACACACATGTCCTGCTGGCTAATATAATCTCAACAATTGTTAAGTGTATTCCTGAACCCAATCTGGGTGGGATACTATCTTCATTTTTACTAAACTCTGCTCCAGGGATTCTAAATTTGAGGCTAGGAGAAAAAATCCATCACATGAGGAAGATGGATATAATGATGTTTGATAGATGAGATAGGGTATCGTTTCCTCACTCATAGCCAGCTGACAAGAAAAAGAAGCAAAAAGTTGCTACAATTACATAAGATAGCACCAACAAAAGCTCTTCAGATAACAGAGGTGAAGAACCTCATAATCCTAAGTTATCAGAATCCACTACAAAAATAAGGAAGGATGTCAGTGCTCAAGTCTCAATGTCCTATAAGCCTGTTGCAAAGACCATACCCAGCATTGTGTCTCGGACTGAGATTGAAGAAGACACCATATTGGAACCTGACGAGGAGTTTGCTACAATTGCTATGGACACAATTTGTACTGACATTCAGGGGGAGACCCCAAGTGGAGATGCTCTTATTGAGGGGGAGAAAAGCCCATCTCTTGCATGTCTACAGGAAAAGATTGACTGCTTCTTGGTCAATATATAGGAGAGGCTAGATCATATCCCCTCTGACTCTCAGGGGGAGCAAGTCCAAGAAGATGTCCCCAGGACTGATGCTGATATACAATAGGTTTATATGGATGTTGCTCAGGTTGAGGGGGAGACTCTTATTGAGCTCCCTACTCAAGAAGTTTATAATGTGATTGATTTATCTGATGTTGATGAGCATGCCGCATACATTCCTGTTTATTTCTCAGAATATGAAGTTGTTGATTCAAATATAAGGGGAGATAAGGAAGGATGCTGAAGAAGTCAACTTTCCAGGGACCACTCAGCAGACTGGGGAGATGTCCATCTCCTTTCTTGCTCAATTAAAAGGATTGCTAGATGAGCAGAGGAGGCAAATTGAGCTCTTTGTGGATGATTCAATCAAAGAGTTGAGACAAAATCTATCTACTTTGACCAAATCCATCATATTTGAAGTGAATCTGATGAAGGCAAACACTGTGGCATTCTTCAAGAGGGTTGCTCCATTTGTTACCTATACAAAAAAACATATTAGCATTGAGCAAAGGTAGAATGATACTATTGAGAACCAGTGAATCACAACTAAAAACATGAAAATGGTTCATGAGGTAACCAAGGACATCATGGAAAGCAACAAGATTATCCTAGAGAGAAGAATGGATGCTTGCACCCAATTCCTAGATGATCATATACTGCAGTTAAAGAATGTTGTCACTGCAGGGGTCAATAATTTTGCTCATAAGACCATTTCCCTTGGCAAAGAAGTATCTGAAGAAGTCATAAAGGGAGAGAGGTCAATGATAATGGCCAGTGTAGATCATGCTATCTGGAACTCAAATGTTGTCAGAGTTGCATTGGGCCTTAAACCTATCATATATGATGAGCCTGGAATCTACAGAGATATAGATGAGGCTGAATCAGTTGGTGATATAGCTGTTATTGTGCTTGCATTCAGTCCCACCACTCAACAGTTATTTAAGGCCAAAGGCAAGTATATTACAGATGTGGAAGAGGAAGGAAGGTAAAGTAAGAAAAGACATGGAGAAGAGATGGAGACCAGGCCAGATTTTGAGCTATGGAGTCCGCAATCAAGAACTATTATATTATCTGCCTGGGATCAAATAAAAGAAAGCAAGACTGATAGAGCCAAACTTATCAGTTCTATTGAATGAGCCAAGTTTGAGAGGTAGGAAGAAGTGAGGAGAAAATTTAGAAAAGATAAGAAAGCTGGTGCAATCTCCAGAGCCAAGCAGATACTTTCCCAAGTCTTACAGTTACTTTGAGAGACAGACAAAATAAGAAAGAGGCTGAAGACAAATTAGGAAAAAGATCTAGCAGTGGCATTATCATTAAGTAACTTGAAACCTAACTATGATATATGTAATAGGTTCCTTAGGGCTATTGGATAATGTACAATTATTGTAGGCACACTACTATTATTATTTAATCTATTTGAGATAATTAAATTTTTCTATGTGTGCCATTTTCTATTCTTTATCTGTACAATCATTATTTTTTGTGAGTTTGTGTATATCATTGACTAGGGTTCTGACTTCTCCAAATAAAGGGAGATTGTTGATTTCATTGATCATAATGTCCCAGATTTGAAGAAGGTCCACAAATCAATAATATACACAAGCATGTATTTGATATTTGTCTAAGTTCATATATGCAGGATGTGTGTTATTTAGTGATTATACAGGCACAATGTGTCAGAGGATTGGCTGATAGAAGTCAGAATACTTAGGAGAGGCAGAATATTGCCTAAGTACAAAAACATTGAGTGAGTACACATCACTCAACGTCCGAGGCCAAAAGCGTCAACAAATAACTAATCACTAAAAGCCACAATGAACATGTAGTGAAATCCGTCTAAGTACAAAAGCATTGAGTGATGGACATTCACTCAATGCACTAGCAGTGAAATCTGTCAAAGTTCAAAAACATTAAGTGATGAACATTCACTCAACGCCCTTTCAGAAATGCTTCCAAGTCCAGAAGAGTTGTGTGATGGACGTTCACTCAACGCCTTCATCAGAAAAGCTGCCGAGTGCAGAAGCGTTGAGTGATGGACGTTCACTCAACGCCTTCATCAGAATTACTGCCAAGTTCAAAAGAGTTGAGTGATGGACGCTCACTCAACGCCTTCTCAGATAAGCTATAAAAGGACAAAAGTGTTGATTGAAGAAAGCTCACTTAACGCCTCTGAAGATTGTCAGAATTCGGCTAAGTGTTTTAGCATTGAGTGAAGGCTTATCACTCAACGCTTTTGAAGATAATAGTTAAAGTAAAAATGCGTTAAGATACAAGGAAACACTCAACGCTTCAAGTCGTTGAGACATAAGGCATCACTCAACGCTTATGCGGGTAATCTGGAAGAGGTTTCTAAGTCCACCAGCGTTGAGACATGACTGTTGAAGTCATCCTTAAATTAAAATCAACGCAAATCTCACGTTAAAAGACAAAGGCCGTCGTATTGTTCGGGCATCGATATCCTGGAATAAATCAGCCATTAAAGTCGGCCATGTCACTTTCTAAAGAAGGATATATTCGTTGTTGCCAAGATATAAAAGGGAAGACGGTGATTCTTTTACAAAGACTTTGGTCGAGACTTTTTTCGCAAGCCTTTTTCGAGACTTTTATGAAGAACTTTTGCCATTTCTCCAAACCCTAAGTTTGCAAAAGTCGGCTAGCAGAGCTCAAGCCATTTTCTGTTCATCTTCAAGCTTACATCACAGAACAACAAACTTTCTCAAGCTTGAAGAAGAAGTAGAGCTCTACAGAATTTATACATAGAACAAGCTGATTCAACTCTGAAGAAATATTTTCTTGTTGTTGTGAAGAAGAAGGATTGTTTACTATATAGTCAAGGAAGCGGACTCGGGGATTTATCTCTGGAGTAATTTCACTCAAACCATTATTCAAATCTATAGGATCTATCTGAGATCTTTTTTGTAAGCCTAATTTATAAAGATTGAGTTGTAGGAGTTGGTGAACTCTGAGCTGTAGGGTCCTAGAGTGGATCTGAGGTAGGGTCCTGGAGTGGATCTGAGGTAGGTCCTGGAGTGGATCTAAGGTAGGACTGGAAGTAGTCTGAGCTGTATGAGTGGTGTATACTCTGAGTTGTAAGATCCTAAGGGATCTGAGGTGTAAGCTCAAGGAGCTAAGTATAAAGGAGGAGTTAGTGGAATCTAGCACGCTGCTAGATAGGTGAAGGAGAAAAGTGGATGTATCCTAAATAGGGGAACCACTATAAATCTTGTGTGTTTTTTTGTGATCTTAAAATCTAACATCTAATATAAACACACATCAAGCTCTAACTAAAAAAGATTCTAAAGATTTAAAACAAACCTATTCACCCCCTCTAGGTTTTTAAGTACCCTTAGAAAAGACTTTCAGTACTCAGCAAGCTCGTCAGCCTTCAGCTCTGACAATTGATCATCTAAGGAAAGTCGCTCCACCTCAGACTTTGAATCCCCCAGCAGTACGTCCAAACGAGAATCCACCTCCTATGTACTCTTCGACAACTGTGCATTGTTCTCCATTAAGGACTTCTCCAACAACAACGCCTATCGGGCCTCCTCAAGCTCTGACTTTAGCTCAAAACCAATCTTCCGAAATCGAGGTATATCTCGATCATGCTCCTCCTTCAAGTTAGTAAGTGTTGAGATTATATTAGCCAGCAGGACACGTGTGTGTGGGACCGCGTATTTGGCTTCCCCATCGCGTTCCAGGTCTGGGTGTTGACCCCGGTGGGCCCCCTTGTGGAGGAATATCCCCGCGGTCCTGTGATTGGGGTTAATCCCACACCGCCTGCAGACTTCTCCACTTTGTGTTCATGTACCCCACCACCCTTCATCTCAACACCTGTGTTTTGAGATGAACTAATGGGTTGGCGAGTTCTAACTTGGTATCATAGCAGGTTGTCCTACTGCGGGGGTGTGTTGAGATTATATTAGCCAGCAGGACACGTGTGTGTGGGACCGCGTATTTGGCTTCCCCATCGCGTTCCAGGTCTGGGTGTTGACCCCGGTGGGCCCCCTTGTGGAGGAATATCCCTGCGGTCCTGTGGTTGGGGTTAATCCCACACCGCCTGCAGACTTCTCCACTTTGTGTTCATGTACCCCGCCACCCTTCATCTCAACACCTGGGTTTTGAGATGAACTAATGGGTTGGCGGGTTCTAACTGTAAGTGAACTCTCTGTTACCGGTAGCTTCTCCTGAAGAGTCAAATATCCATCTTTCAAACACACATAGTGGTCATTCCACGTGAACACTATATGAGCCTAAGCTTTAATCTACAACCAAAAAGGAGAAGGTCAGAATTGCATAAAGTAATTAAACTTCAAATAAAAAATAGGAGAGCTCACTTACTGTATCACTCATCGCATTCAAAGAAGAGGACACTCGGGGGCAGAAACATCTGAAGAAGGGACTGGGGGGTGGGGGGGGGGGGGGGGGGGGTAGAAAACTCCAACACCTCAACTTCAGGATCATTTGGTGTATCCCTCACCTTGAGGAACCTCCTCAGTTTGACTATCTCTCTACCTCGACAAAGGCTGAGGCTACACATCAGCATCACTAGTACCCTTCAAAATGAGCTTTCTCTTTCAGTCATGGGCCAATGACGCCTCTACAATGCGCTCAGAAGAAGCTGAAAGCCCACAAAGTCGTAGTCGTTTTACCTCCACGAATAAAGAAATGTTGAACAAACAATTCGCCAGCTCCCAGGTCTCTGTGAATCCTAACACAGGAGAAAATTCCCGCTCTCATCCCTTTGCCAACGATATCGATCGGGTAAAGAGTTCCAAAGATCCAGCAGACCCCAGGAATTTCGAGAATATCCAAACAAAGTGTTTTCATGACGATGATCCATCCGACTCTCAAAGTTAAGCTAACTCGTTGCTATAAATCTCAACGCGGTCGCTGCCATCAACACGAACATTGCACCAGTATCTGAACAAGTCCAAGGAGAATTTTGAGCCATGCTCTCTGAAAAACGTAACTACCCCCATAAGGTGCGTTAAACCAAGAGTAGTAAATTGCGACATAAGGATGCCAAAAAACTTCAAGATATCCACCACTACTTCGCACGATGGAAATTGGAATCCGGACCGTAACGTCATTTCATATACCGTCAACCAACCCTTTGACGAATTCTGAACTCTTTCCTCGGCATGGGGAATCCTTACTTCAAGATTGACAAATAACCCATATCTTTTTCTTCATATTGCAATTTGTTCTCCGACAAGTGTGAAGTGCAATCGCATCGGCCGAGCCTGCTCATTGTGCTTCGAGACCTGAAAATCAGGGTGAGACATATATTAAGGAAAATTACACCAAAAAACAAGCACTCACAATAAGGATAGCACCATCCCAACAACATGATAATCACACCTTAGGCGCTCAAAAGAGCCCTGCAAGTAAGCATCCACAGCTACGTCACCAGCGCAAAGACATGCACAAAAAGATGTGATCCATAGCATAAGGGTGCAAGCACCCGAAGGAGCCAAGGTGCCCACCCAGGTGTTCGCTCGGGTTAAAGTTTAGGGTTTCTACTCACTTAGAGGGGGTGAATAGGTGATTTACTTATTCTTGAAATTTCTTTAGTTAACCTTAGAGGGCACAATGAGTAAACAGATCAAAGTAATGAAACATAGCACACCACACAACACACAAGGATTTATAGTGGTTCCCCAAGAATGAGTACATCCACTTTCCATCTTCACCTATCTAGCAGAGAGCTAGCTTAGGTCAAATTTCTCCAAAAAGTTTTCTCAGATCCTCAGATCTTACAATCTCAGGAACACAAGTACCCTACCTCAGACCCTCATAAATAGGTCTCACACCTTAGATCTCTAGATAGATCCTACATCTCAGGCTTTCCTCATGCCCTACAAACTTAGGCACTATGGGCCCTACAAACTCAGGCACCACAGGCCCTATAGACTCAAAATCTATCAGCAGAGATTTACACTCAGATCTACCATAGCTCCTACACTCGGATTCACAAAGTAATCTTACAGACTCAGATCTTTCAAGGATCCTACAAAGTAATAGCAAACAAAATTTGATTCAACACTCAAGAGCTTGAGTCTTCAAGTAGAAGCATACAGCGAGCTTCTTCTTCATTGTCTTGATCAACACTTGAATTAATATCCTGGAATGGCTGGCTTGATCGAGACGACTTGTATCTTGTAGTGGTTGAAGATGATTTCATGTTGAAGGTTGACCACAGTTTAAAACTTTCACAGAACTTAGAAGAGTAAGTCATGAAGGATCTCCATGAATACTGAGTGCTTGCAATTCTTTTTATCAAAGGCTAGAACTTCCAAAAAGCTTGTTCTTAAATTTCTAAGTCCCTCTTTTATACTTGACTTGGCCGACAGGAGGAACACAAATTGAATTACAATTCTCCAACGACTAGTCAATCCTTCTTAGGCAAATTCTTGATTAGAAAACCTCAAATGGCTATTTTTAATTAGCTTGAGGAAGATTTACTGAATAAGAATCATTCTAGCTGGAGATTATCAAATGGAAGGAGAAACTATATGAAACAATCTTAAAATAGAATATTCAACGGCTGTCAAAATCTACTAAGGAATGATTTTGAAATTCTGAAAATATTATCCAATGAATGAGAATAATTATCCTTGAGGGCAATCCCTGACTTTATGAAGCAAATCTCGTTAGTCATTCTGATTTAAAATCTCAGCATAATCTGCGCCTTAAATCAAGCACCTAGCCGTTGTGCCACGTGTCCAGCTGGAGAAAGTGGATCTAAGTGACCATGACATGATGCCATAAACAAAGTAAAATAGCCCTTATGAAACATGTATGGTCAAATTAAAACACATACGAGTTATATTAGGAAACCCCTGGTACTTAGTCATTTCACCCTGTAGAAAACATTTGTCACCATGCAGTCGATGCAATCAAACTTTTCCCTTCAATGCAGTCGAAGTAGTCAAAATTTTTCTCTTTGATACAGCAAAATTTTTCCATAGCCGTGAAGTCAATGTCGTCGAACTTTTCCTTAGCAATGAACTTGATGCTGTCAAATTTTTCCTTAGTAATGAACTCGATGCATTTGAATTTTTCCTTAATAATGAACTCGATGCAGCCAAATTTTTTCGTAGTAAATTTTCTATTTCTGCCTCTAATTCCTTTTATCCTTGGTGACTTTCCCATTGATAATGACATGTCTAATATATGATTAGTACATAGATCAACATGTATTTTGATACTTGAGGGATTACAAGGGCAAAACCCTATTTGGCTGACCAAGTGTCTAACCATACATTAGACATGCACTTAAGTTATACCTGTCACACCAAAATTTGAACAACCATCAAATATGTTGAAGTTGGTGACCGGGCGGTCTGTCTTGGCGGGTTGAAGACCGCGCGGTCTGGCGGTTTGACTCGCCGGCTTGTAAACCGGGCGGTCTAGCGATCTTCACAGGCGCCTTCTCTGCTTCTCTTGTTGTAGCCGTGCGGTTAGTCCTTCTGGCTAACCGCGCGGCTTGTGCGGTTTACTTTGTACAGTCCGCTTAGCTTGTAAATTTTTAGTCCCACATCTCTTATTTGTATTCTCTCTTCTCTCCTCCATTCTATATAAGGGAGGGCATACCTTTGTAATAGTTATCTTTTTTGGATAATAAAATTTCAATTATTCAAAAGCTTATCCGCTTGTTCTCTCTTTTTCGCTACTTTCTAACATGGTATCAGAGGACACGGTCATTTCCTCCTGATTCTGTGCGCTCTCTGTTATTCGCGGCTTGTTTTCCGCTTTCTGCGACCTGTTTCGCGACTTGCCTTCTCTTCTGTCCGCTGCCCTGTTCGCGCGGCTTGTTTCTGTCCGCTGCCCTGTTCGCGCGGCTTGCTTCTTCTTGGTTCTCTTCTCCTACTGCTATTCGTCGCAGCGACCTGTTTCCTTGTCGCCGCACTCCTTGTTCTTTCTTGCCTCTCCGACTTCCTAGTCGTTGCGGCTTTGTCTCTACCCGCTGCGGACTTCTTCTCCCTGTCCGCTTCTGCTTTCCCCATTTCCGCTTGTCTCTATACTCGCGGTTTGCTGCTGTGATCTGCCTGACCGTGCGGGTTGTTCCTATCTCACCTGCATCTTGGTCGCGGTCACCTGCTCTTCTCCTCTCGTCTGTTCGCTCGGCCTTCTCAGTCCGCGCGACCTCTTCCCCGCTGTGCCTTGTTCTGCTTCCTAGCCGCTCGTGTTCGCGCGGCTTCTTCCCTTTAACTCGCTGCGGTTTCACGCGGGTTGCTCTCTTTTCCTCTCCCCGCGACTTTCTCTCTGTTCGCGCGGATTCTTCCTTGTTTGAGCGGCCTCTCTGCCTTTCTTCCTTTAGCCGCTCCTGCTTGTTAGTCGCCGCGACCTCCTGGTTCAGTCGCGCGGCTTGTGCTCTGCACCTTGGTCGTGGCCCTTCTTGCCGCTGGTGTGCTGTCACCGAGACCGCTGCAGTTTCTTCTTCCTCCCTTCATGGCTTTCATATCCTCCTCCGAGCCATTCGCCTCGGTTGTCACGTCTTCTGGTCGTGCACACGTTGTTACTCAGGGAAAATGGCTGATCGACACTGGTGCTACGAATCATATGACCGGCCATCTCCCGTGTTTCTCTCTCCTAGAAAAACATGCTCGCTTGCCCCCGGTTATTCTCGCTGACGGCTCTTCATCATCAGTCCATGGAACAGGGATAGTTCATGTCACTCCGTCTCTTCACTTGGCGGATACTCTATACGTGCCCCAGTTCCCGTGCAACTTATTATCTGTTACCTCTCTTTGCAAGCAATTACAGTGTTCCGTCACATTTACTTCTACTTCTTGCTCTTTTCAGGATCCGGACTCCCAACGGATGATTGCTACTGGGACTGAGAGTGGCGGCTTATACTTCCTGGACAACATTTCTGCTTTTTCCACCTTCTCCTCCACCTCCACAGATCTTCTCCAATGGCATCTCCGCCTTGGTCATGCTCCTCCCCGTCTTCTTCGTCAACTTCTGCCCCACCTTCCTCCTCAAAGTCCTCCGCTCAACTGTGAGGCCTGTCAGCTTGGCAAGCATCACCGCTCCTCCTTCCCTCCAAAGCACGCTCGTAGCTCTACCCGTCCGTTTGATCTTATCCACTCCGATATCTGGGGTCCTTCTCCTACTCTTACCATTGGTCGGGGTAGTTCCTACTTTGTCACGTTCATTGATGATTTCTCTCGCTGTACGTGGGTGTATCTATTAAAAGATCGCTCCGAATTATTCTCTGTATGGACATCCTTCTATCTCATGATCAAAACTCAGTTTGGTGTTTCTATCCAAGTTTTTTGATCTGATAATTCCCAAGAATATCTCAGTCGTGACTTCTCTACATTCTGCATGCAAAATGGGATTCTTCATCAAACTAGTTGTGTCTATACTTCACAACAAAATGGTGTGGCCGAACGCAAAAACCGTCACCTCCTCGATGTCGCTCGCACCTTGATGACCCAGATGCATGTTCCTCGCTCCTATTGGGGCTATGCTGTTCTCCTTGCCTGCTACCTCATCAATCGCATTCCCTCCACGGTTCTCCACGGCCAAACCCCGTTCTCCATTTTGTATCCGGGCAAGGAGCCGTTTCCTCTTCCTCTCCAAATCTTTGGATGCACTGCCTTTGTGCATACCCCTTCTGCCACCCGTGATAAGCTCTTCCCTCGCTCCACCAAATGTGTCTTTCTGGGGTACTCCACCACTCAGAAAGGCTACTGTTGCTTTGATCCCGTGCTTCGTAAGCAGTTCGTCTCTGCTGACGTCACCTTCTTCGAGAATACCTCCTACTTCTCGGATGACTCCTCTCCTCTTCTCCTAGCTTCTGATTCTCCTGCCGTTCCCTTCGTTCCCTCGCCTCCTACTACACTCTCCACCCCTACACCGTCTCCCCCCTCCTCTTCCTCCACCTCTCTCTCTCCCTTCTCCACCACCCTCTCCCTCATCTCCGTTGTCGTCGCTCTCTTCTCCCGGGCCAGCTTTCTCTACCACGGATGCTCCGGATGCCGCGGGCCCGGCTGAACTGGATCTTCCTATAGCTCTTCGCAAAGGGGTGCGGACGTGTACCCTACACCCCCTTGCTGTTGTTGTTTCCTATGATCGTCTTACCCCTTCTCGCAGGGCATTTGCACTGGCTATCTCTGCCACTGCCACACCCCGCTCCTATCAGGAGGCACTTGCTATTCCTCACTGGAAGATGGCCATGGATGAGGAAATGGCGACCCTAACTGAGCGGGGTACCTGGACTCTTGTTCCTCCTCCCTTCGGTACTGATGTTGTTGGCTGTCGCTAGGTCTTTGTGGTCAAATTTAGCCCAGACGGCACTATGGATCGGTATAAGGCTCGCCTTGTTGCTAAGGGCTTTACTCAGACCTATGGGGTTGATTACTTTGACACCTTCTCCCCTATGGCTCGTCTCAGCACTATCCGGGTTCTTCTCTTTGTGGCCGTCAATCGGGATTGGCCGATTTCTCAGCTGGACGTCAAGAATGCCTTCCTTTATGGTGATCTTCACGAGGCCGTTTACATGGAGCAACCTCCTGGGTATGTTGCTCAGGGGGAGACACGGGTATGCCGGCTGCAGAAGGCAATTTATGGCCTCAAGCAGAGTCCTCGAGCTTGGTTTGACAAGTTTAGCGGCATTGTGGCGGCTGTTGGTTTTGTGCGAAGCTCTGCTGATCACTCTCTCTTTATTCGCAAAACTCCTTCTGGGCTGGTTGTTCTTGCTGTGTACGTCGATGATATTCTTCTCACTGGCGATGACCAGGAAGGGGTAGCCCTGACAAAGCGACATCTTCGCCAACATCTGATCACTAAAGATATGGGCTCTCCAAAGTACTTTCTGGGGATCGAACTCTCTCGGAAGCCCGACTCCTTAGTTCTCTCTCAGCGTAAGTATGCCCTTGATCTTTTAAAAGAGGCAGGATTAACTGGAGCAAAACCTGCCCGATTCCCCATGGCTACTGGGGAGGACAAAACCTGGACAGATGATTCGCCTCCTCTTTCAGATAGTTTGCGGTACAGGCGTCTGGTTGGTAAGCTCATATATCTCACAGTGACCAGACCCGACATTTCCTATGCTGTGGGCAAGGTGAGTCAATTCATGCAAACGCCTAGGGAGTGTCATCTACAGTCCGCCTTGCGGATCTTGGAGTATGTCAAAGCAGCGCCTGGGAAAGGATTACTTTTTCAGAAGAATGGTCATCTGAGGATTGAAGCCTACTCAGATGCAAGTTATGCTGATGACAAAGGGGATCGCAAGTCAACCTCAGGTTTTTGCACCTTTGTTGGGGGAAATCTGGTGAGCTGGAAGAGCAAGAAGCAGTCTGTTGTCTCCAGGTACAGTGCAGAAGCTGAGTATCGCAGTATGGCGTCAATCACTTGTGAGTTGAAATGGTTGCGGGCTCTCATGCTAGATTTAGGAGAGGTGTACAACCATCCTCTACCTATGTTCTGTGATAACAAGGCCGTCATATACATCTCCAAAAATCCGGTATTCCATGAAAGAACAAAGCACATTGAGGTTGACTGCCATTTCATTCGTGAAGAGATTTTAAAAGAACAAATTTGCACTCCGTTTGTCACGTCTGATAAAGAGCTGGCTGACATCTTCACCAAGCCAGTTTCCGCCTCGTTTCTGCATGTTTGCGACAAGCTGGGCATGATTGATATATATGCTCCAGCTTGAGGGGGAGTGTTGAAGTTGGTGACCGGGCGGTCTGTCTTGGCGGGTTGAAGACCGCGCGGTCTGGCGGTTTGACTCGCCGGCTTGTAAACCGGGCGGTTTAGCGATCTTCACAGGCGCCTTTTCTGCTTCTCTTGTTGTAGCCGTGCGGTTAGTCCTTCTGGCTAACCGCGCGGCTTGTGCGGTTTACTTTGTACAGTCCGCTTAGCTTGTAAATTTTTAGTCCCACATCTCTTATTTGTATTCTCTCTTCTCTCCTCCATTCTATATAAGGGAGGGCATACCTTTGTAATAGTTATCTTTTTTGGATAATAAAATTTCAATTATTCAAAAGCTTATCCGCTTGTTCTCTCTTTTTCGCTACTTTCTAACAAAATATAAGATGTTTATTGTCATCTTGAGGTCTTCTTCAAATCAGGAATCTTGCAGACAATATTCCCAAAAATCTCCTCCTATTTGTTGAAGTCGGAACCTCATATGACAATAACCATAGATATATAAAAATAAGCTAAGGCAAATTTGGACAAAGAAGCAATTCAAATTTATTTTGACTAGATTAGAAATAGTGGGAATTACATTAGTTAACCAAGGTAAAAACATCCCCAAAACATCAGTTAGGTCATCCCAAGGTGCTCAACACTTTAGAAATCTTCTCCTTTAGCCTCTCTTCTGCCTCTCAAAGTATCCTAGTGGCTTTGGGATATATCTAGGAGGAGGAGGAGGTCCATTTAAGATTTTTTGCTTCTTTTAATTTTCCTCCTGGTCTCCTGATATTCATGTCTTTTCCTTTCCACAGAGTTATAATATCTGGATATGTTTATGACATGCTTTCCAAAGTTATTCCAGGTATAGAGAATGATGTTGTTGGATATAAGACTCCAATGTTCATATCCTGGCATATTTTGAATCTCAATTCTTCTTCTCTATCTATCCTCCATAATCTCATCCTAGACTTGATCAATCCTCCTCTTCCTGGAAGATGGTTCACCTTTTTCTATTGTTGGAGGAGTAAGATCATACTACCCCCAAGCTGCTTCATAATCCTCTGTATGGAGGTAATCATTTTCTGTTGTTGGGTCAGCCTCAGGAATGATAGGTTGAGGAGAGTAATTTATAGGTTCCAATCCTAATGCTTCTCAGATTGAATTTATGGTCTAAATGGCTTGCTGGGCAGAATAGTAGATAATGTCCTTCTCCTCCTTTTTGAGTTCTTCAATTGTTCCTTTGCATATGGAATCTTGGGCTTCACCAATCCTTTCTTACAACATGTTAACACTAGCTACTATAGTGTTCTTGGTTTGCAGAAGGTGTCCATCTAGTAGTTGGTTACAGGAGTCCATCCTTTCCATGATGGTCATCCTGTTGTCAGCCATTCTTGCATGTGTTGCTTGGAATGCTTGATATAAGTTCTCTCTAGTAGCATCTTGGTTGTCTATAACAGCTTGAATACCCTGATGTGTCATCAGTTGTCTTCATGAAAAACAGAAAAGTTTGAGTATTCAAGTGATGCATTTCCCTTTCCACGTTTGATATTCTCTTAAGCATTTCTGTCATCAGTCCTTGGACTGTCTTTTCCACAAAGACTTCAATACTCTTTCTTTGAGTATCTATCATTTTTTGCAGCTGAGCCAAGAAAGAGCTGGGCTCTTCAGCAGGTTGGGGAATTGGAGCTTGTAGCTCAGCCTCAATAGCTCTCTGAAAGGTCGATGCAGGACCCTCATAGTCCTCATATAGATAGTCAGGAGTTGACTTCTTTGAGGTTCATGTCAGTGTCATGGTCCTTAAGCACACTTTTCCTTGCTATAGCATTAACTCATTTCCATGGGAGTGAATTATGTGGAGTTTTATTCAACAGAAGGCACCACTGTTGCAAAAGTTAGCACTTTGCAGATAACTTTTTCAACATCTTCTTTAGCAACTTTTACTTGGGCTGAGTCATCCAGATTAGACTCCCCCTAAATATCTTCTATTGATTCAACCACTTTAGTTTGTTGAGCAGAAACATCTGGTGCAGTCCCCCCCCCCTCAACTGCACCTTACTGGAGTAAGGGTGGTTGACTCTATCCTTCCACCACTTCTGTGTGAAATATGGAGGCTTCATGTACCTCTGTAGCTATGAACTAAGGAGCAAGTTCTGCGTGAACTTGTCCTAGATGTACTTCAACAGGTTTAAGGCAGCAAGCTCCTAGTGAACTTCTCCCATCTCAAGGACTTCTTGACCATCCACTCCCCTGGATTCCTCCATAGGGGTTGTGCTCTCAAGATCTTCAGGAATCATGTGTAGAGACTTCAGGGTGATGGTCCCATGTATGCCCCCCCTCAACATGACTGGGGGATGGAATTGAGCTTTCAACATGTTGTACCTTCTCCAGCCTTCTTCTTTTGGGATCCACTTGCCCCTTTGGTGCTGGAGTCAATTTTCTCCTTTTCCTTCTTCTTATCCTCTCCTTGTAAGAGCTTGGAGCTTGCTCCTCCCTTCTCAGGTTTGGGAAAAACTTTATCCCACCTCTATATAGTTTTGTAGTCCATCTGCTTCAGATAATGGAGGGGAACTTTAGGAGGCTCATCCAACCTATCTCTTAGGCTCTTGGATAGGTACAGAGAAACTATTCCCCCCATGTTCGGGGAAGCCATGCATGCTTTCAGCTTTCTCAGAAATAGATTACTCTAATAAGTTCTTTTGGTGAGAATAACATCAGCCATTATCCTGAACATCTCCTTGGAAAATCTGATCATGAGATCCAGGCTTACATAACAAATCTCTTCCTATTATGTTAGCCAAAAGTTTTCCTGGTGGATTCATATCACCCTTCTCCAGTGAACCACTTTCCTTACCGATGTAATTGCACCACTCCAGGGCTACAGCAAGGTCCTCCCTAGTGATTTCTTCCTCCTCTTCACCTTCTTGAAGGTTAGGGAGTTCCAATAGTTGGCTGATACTTCTTGCGGAGACTCGAAGATGGTGATTTAGCACCGAGGTTTTAATGTTTGAGCCGGAACTGCTTACCTCAGCATTCTGGAAAAACTTTTATACTACAGTTGGTAATGTTCTTGTCAGTTCTTATAAGATTATCTCTAAGCATGTTGTTCTTAAGAGGAATATCACATTCTAAAATGTCTTCTGAATAGGTTCTAAAGCTGCCCCTGACAACTTCGCTGCTAGTTTTGAAAGTGTCCGACAAACTCTCCTTCGGCGCCATCGACGAAACTAGGGTTTAAGGAAAAAGGGTTTTTCTCTGTCAAGACGGGGGGGGGGAGTGCGAGAATAAAGGTGTCAACGTTTGGGGTTCTGGGGCTTATTTAACTTAATGTTTCCCGCTATTTCTAATTTTATTAATATAAAAAGAAATTCCAAAAGGTGTGTACCTACTTATGGTAATAAAATATGCATAAATAATGTCTCGATATCCTTTCGATTAAATTTTTTATATTTCTTGCTGATTTCTCGCAAATACCATTTTCTTTCTTTTTGATTAGCTTTTTGTCTGCATCTTGGTTAGTACCCTAGATACTATTGGCAAACCATAAAATAGTAATAAAGAGAATCAAAGAATTCTATTTGCAGACCAAATGAGATAAATTATCTTAAATACAGAACACCTCGTCTAGTGTAAAGGTTAGGCTTTAAAATTATTCAAGATTTAACATGCCTAGTACAATTTTAAAATAATTGAATTTCTCTTCATCTAGGGGCTTAGTGAAGATGTATGCCACTTGCTTGTCAGTGGGGACATACTCATGGAAGATATCTTCTTTTTCTATATGTTCTCTAATGAAGTGATACCTTATCTCAATGTGTTTGGTCCTGCTGTGAGACACGAGGCTTTTAGCAATTGAGATTGCACTAGATGAGTCACAGAATAGAGGTGCTCTATTTAGCTAGATGTTGTAGCCCTGAAGTTGGTGTTGTATCCAGAGAATTTGAGCACAACATCTTACAACTGAAATATACTCTGACGCTATTGTGGATATGGCCACACAAGTCTTCTTCTTACTACTCCATAAGATGAGCTTTCTTCCAAGGAATTGACATGTTCCTGAAGTGTTTTTCTCGTCTTTCTTGCATCCCGCAAAATCTACATCTGAAATGCCTGTTAGCTCAAAATCATTACTCCTAGGGTACCATAAACCAAGATTAGGTATACCCTTAAGGTATCTTAGAATCCTCTTGAAAGTGGTGTAGTGAGATTCCTTAGGGTTCACTTGGTACCTAACACAAACACAAGTGAAGAACATGATGTCAGGTCTACTGACAGTAAGGTAGAGAAGAGACCCAACCCTTAAAGGGTTTTCCCTTTTCATCCTTGTCTAGAGATACATTAAAGCCCATTTAAGTTCTCATAATGGCTGCATTCTACATTCCAAACTTCTTTATAATATCTCTTGTGAACTTGGTCTGAGAGATGAAAATTTCATCTTCAGATTGCTTCACTTGGAGCCCAAGGAAGCATTTCAGCACTACCATGCTGCTCATTTCAAACTTACCTTGCATAAGTTTGACAAACGTTTTGCAAAGGTTATCATCTATAGATCCAAAGATGATGTAATCAACATAGATTTACATTAGTAAAATTTTGCCTTTAATTTCTCTTAGGAATAATGTATTGTCTATCTTTCCCCTTGAAAATTTGTTTTCAATGAGGAAATTAAACAAGGTCTCATATCTGGCTCTAGGTGCCTGCTTGATACCATATAAGGCCTTTCTCAAATAATAGACATGCGTTGGATGAAATATAGGTGTCGACGTTTGGGGTTCTAGGGCTTATTTAACTTAATGTTTCCCGCTATTTCTAATTTTATTAATATAAAAAGAAATTCCAAAAGGTGTGTACCTACTTATGGTAATAAAATATGCATAAATAATGTCTCGATTTCCTTTCGATTAAATTTTTTATATTTCTTGCTGATTTCTCGCAAATACCATTTTCTTTCTTTTTGATTAGCTTTTTGTCTGCATCTTGGTTAGTACCCTAGATACTATTGACAAACCATAAAATAGTAATAAAGAGAATCAAAGAATTCTATTTGCAGACCAAATGAGATAAATTATCTTAAATACAGAACACCTCGTCTAGTATAAAGGTTAGGCTTTAAAATTATTCAAGATTTAACATGCCTAGTACAATTTTAAAATAATTGAATTTCTCTTCATCTAGGGGCTTAGTGAAGATGTATGTCACTTGCTTGTCAGTGGGGACATACTCATGGAAGATATCTTCTTTTTCTATATGTTCTCTAATGAAGTGATACCTTATCTCAATGTGTTTGGTCCTGCTGTGAGACACGAGGCTTTTAGCAATTGAGATTGCACTAGATGAGTCACAGAATAGAGGTGCTCTATTTAGCTAGATGTTGTAGCCCTGAAGTTGGTGTTGTATCCAGAGAATTTGAGCACAGCATCTTACAGCTGAAATATACTCTGACGTTATTGTGGATATGGCCACACAAGTCTTCTTCTTACTACTCCATAAGATGAGCTTTCTTCCAAGGAATTGACATGTTCCTGAAGTGTTTTTCTCGTCTTTCTTGCATCCCGCAAAATCTACATCTGAAATGCCTGTTAGCTCAAAATCATTACTCCTAGGGTACCATAAACCAAGATTAGGTATACCCTTAAGGTATCTTAGAATCCTCTTGAAAGTGGTGTAGTGAGATTCCTTAGGGTTCACTTGGTACCTAACACAAACACAAGTGAAGAACATGATGTCAGGTCTACTGACAGTAAGGTAGAGAAGAGACCCAACCCTTAAAGGGGTTTCCCTTTTCATCCTTGTCTAGAGATACATTAAAGCCCATTTAAGTTCTCATAATGGCTGCATTCTACATTCCAAACTTCTTTATAATATCTCTTGTGAACTTGGTCTGAGAGATGAAAATTTCATCTTCAGATTGCTTCACTTGGAGCCCAAGGAAGCATTTCAGCACTACCATGCTGCTCATTTCAAACTTACCTTGCATAAGTTTGACAAACGTTTTGCAAAGGTTATCATCTATAGATCCAAATATGATGTAATCAACATAGATTTACATTAGTAAAATTTTGCCTTTAATTTCTCTTAGGAATAATGTATTGTCTATCTTTCCCCTTGAAAATTTGTTTTCAATGAGGAAATTAAACAAGGTCTCATATCTGGCTCTAGGTGCCTGCTTGATACCATATAAGGCCTTTCTCAAATAATAGACATGCGTTGGATGAGATGAATTTACAAAATCTGGAGGTTATTCTATATATACTTTCTCTTTTATATTTTTATTGAGGAAGGAAGAGTTCACATCCATTTGGTAAACTTTGAATCCTTTGTGAGATGCATATGCTAGAAACAACCTTATGACTTACAATCTTGCCATTGGTGCAAAGGTCTGGTCAAAGTCTATTCCTTCCTCTTATTTGTACCATTTTGCTACTAGTCTTGCTATGTTCTTGACAATTACTCCTTGCTCATCTAGCTTGTTCCTGAACACTTACTTTGTCCTTATGACATTGTGGTCGAGAGGCATGGGGACCAGCTTCCAGATCTTACATCTCTTAAATTGTTCAAGCTCTTCTTGCATAGACAAGATCCAGGAATGATCTGTGTTGGTCTCCTCAAACTTCTTTGGCTCTACCTGAGAAAGAAAGCTCAGGTGAAGCACTTCATTCATGGCCCTGCTTCTGGTCTGTACTACAAGATCCAGATCACCAATATTTGATTTTGAGGGTGGTCTCTTAGATGCCTTATAACAGTTGGCACCAAATCTGCATTTTCCTATTCTTCAAGTTCAGGTTGAGCTGCAGGTAGCTCTATCCTTTAAGAATCTTCCCTTTCATCTATATTGGAGATGTTTCCATCCTTGATCAGTTCATTTGGTGAGGTTAGTTCAACTTCTTTACTTTGTTCATTGATAGTTGCTTTTTCCAAACTTTTTTCTATACCTGCAACACTAGAAGAATTAGATTAGCCCTTATAGATCAGACTGGTCTCATCAAATACAACATGAATGGACTCTTCTACTATTATGATAATTTTGTTGAATATCATGTAGGCTCTATTGTGAGAGTTATATCCAATAAAAATTTCCTCATAAGCTTTCTCATCAAACTTGGTCAAAAAGATCTTCTCATTGTTTAATACATATCACTTACTTCCAAAGATTTTGAAGTAGGCCAAGGTTGGTTTTCTGCCTTTCACAAGCTCATAAGGAGTCTTAGTATGATTCTTGTTGATTAAAGCCCTATTCTAAACATGGTAAGCTGTGTTGACAGCCTCAGCCTAGAAATATTCTGGAAGTGAGGATTCACTCAACATGGTTCTACAAGCTTTAATTAGGGTTCTATTCCTTCTCTCCGTAACTTCATTTTTGTGGAGTTCTAGGAGAGAAAAATTCTTGAAAGATACCTAGGCTTTCACACGGTTTGGTCATAACACCAGATTGAAATTCAGTCCAATGATCACTCCTGATCTTGGCCACAGAACTACCTATTTCATTCTAAATTTGCTTGACAAAACCAGGGTATCAAACTTTTGTTTGAGGAAGAACACCCAAGTGAACCTAGAGTAATCATCAACAATCATAAAGGTGTGGACCTTTCCTCCAAAGCTGTGAATTAGCATAGGACCAAACAAGTCCATGTGCAATAGGTATAAACACCTAGTGGAGTCCTTAACCCCTATGGATTTGAATAAGCCCTTGGTTTGCTTGCCCATTTGGCATGCATGACAAGGGCTTTATTGGACACATTTCCATTGTGGGCCAGCTCTAACTAGATTTTTTGAGAGTGGCTTATTGATTGTCTTACAGTTGAGGTGAGTCGGCCTCTTGTGTCATTGCATACAGAGTGATGCTCTATTCTCAGTTATGAGACATATAGAAGAGTCAGAATTATTACAAAGGAAATTTAAACAATAAATATTTCCACTCCTAGTGCCAGTTTGTATGGTCTCTTCAGACTTCTTAATCAGTCACTCATCCTTGTGGAATAAAATGAAATAGCCAAGATCACATAATTGACTTATGCTTATCAGATTGTGTTATAATCCTTTAACATAAGCTACCCTTGAGGTAGTTGCTACGCCTTTGGAGATCTTATCATATACTTTGGTATTCACTCTATCAGAACCTCCAAAGATGACTTCAGGTCCATCTTCAATTGAAGAGTAGTCTGTCAGAAGGCTTCTTGTTCCAGTCATATTTCTAGAACATCCATTGCCCAAGTATCAAATAGGAGTTTGGTTGGCATTTGGGCATCCCTGCAAAAGAGATTACCTTTTCTTAGGCACCCAAATCTTGTTGGGTCCTAGATTCTGGTTAGCATTGGCACCTTACCTTGGCTTTATACTTGATGGAGGTGCATTGTAGAATTATCCAAGCATGGGTGCTGGTCTCGTAGGGTATGCTCTAGAGATAGTTGGATTGAACCAACAGTCAATAACAAAATGTCCAACCTTCCCACAGTACCAGCACTCAAATTTAGTGTACCTCCTTGTAGAACTCTCAGTAGGAGTTGTATGAGTCTTTTTGTGAACATAAGGCTGCCTGTAAGAGATTGCATGTGAATCTTTGTATGGCTTATGGTGTGGTACTGGTGGTGCATTGAGATCCACAGCCACAGCCTTGCCCTTCCTTGCATCTCTTCTTTCAGAACCACTTACCTTGCCCTTAGTGCTGGAGTTGACACCAAACACAAAGGGGCCATGATATTTCATCTCAACTTCCTCATGGGATGCCTTGAGGGCACTCTTCCTACAATGCACATCATTAGTTCTACTAATGGAACATCCATTTTTCTAGTGCCCATAGACACTTTCTAGGTCATAGCTATTTAAGGCTAAGAGAACCTTTTTGAAATTAATAGGTCGCATGAGTGCCTTCCCTTTGGCCTTGGTTCTCCTCATATTCCTCTCCTTATATCCTACACCATTTCTATATGGTGTAGAGAAGGTATCTATGATTGGGAGAATAGTTTGGGGCTTAGAGTATTTAGCCACCAATTCCCTTTTCCTAAGAGATCATTCACAAGCTTCTTAATGATTTTTTTCTTTTTGAATGTGAATCTTAGCATGCTTATCAATTATTGTTTTGAGCTCAATTATTTTTGAGTTCATCTGATAGATTTTATCCATCCTTTCCTCAAGTTGAACCTTTAGAGGTCTGAGAAGGTCAAGCTCTTCAGCTTGCTTCTTAACAAGCTTCCTGCTTTTACCCAATGCATCAAGGAGGACACCATACTTCTCCATCATTTCATCAAAGAAATTCTCTGGTTCAGAGTCCTCCCCATTTCCAGATGATGAGATGGCCTCTGACTCAGCACCAATTTCATAATCTGAGTTTGATAAGGTAGTTTTAAGGTTTACATCATCAGGATGAGATTCATCCTCATCCTCCTTGTCATTCAGAGCCATTTATTCATAGCTCTCTTCCTCATCTTCATCATCACTATCAAACAATGATAGTGGAGCCCTGATGCTCATATGTGTGATAGCAGGTGCTGCATCCTTAGATAGTGCAGTCAGCCCTACATCGGCTTCTTCAGATCCAGAGAAGCTAGTGTCATTGTCACTCCAGGTTTTTTCCTTCTTGGCCAAGAGCCTCTTCTTAGTCTTTTTTCCTTTCAGGTGCTTGTCCTCTTTAGTCCATTTTCTTTCCTTTCTTTTGACTGGGTAGCCAACAATGACATGACCAGGCCTGTTACAACATTAGCAAATAATATCACTATTAAACTGTTTGTTCTATTTAGGAGCATACTAGTCCCTCTTAGGGTCCAATCTAGATCTGTCTGAGTTTTGGTTGTGCCTTCTGAAGTTGGATGAAAATGAAGATTTGGGATTGTTCCAATGTTTCCTCCTTAGCATCTTCTTGAATTGCCTTGTAAACAAGGACAATTCTTCATCAAACATTTCTTCCCCAGAAGTGCTTGGTTTAGATTCTTCTGACACTATTGTTTTACTTGGAAAAGGTGAGGCATTCTCCTTGCCCTTACTGGAGTTGTCTGCTTTCAGAGCTATAGATCTTTCCTTGCAGTTCCATTCTTCATTTTCCTTGTGATGAGTTGGAGCTCATGGGACGGTAGTTTCCCAAACAGATTTTGGAGCACAATGTTCCCTGTTAAATTTTCTCAACGTGGTCAGCAAGATAGCCCAAACACCAAATTAATATCTTCGGAACTACCCAGTTCGCACGCTGAACCTGCGGAAAACCCAAGGACTAGAGGTTGCACCCAACAAAACAATGGAAGCACAAGAAGGTCTTATTATGCATTCACTTCTTTACAATCCGAGGCATACATAGCGAGACATGATTTCGCTAGTATTACAGCTGTAAACAGAAAGAACCAAAAAAACCAAGCCGGGCGGACAGCACTCCAGTCCGCCGAGACCGCGAGGTCGCCGAGACCGCCGAGACCGCTGAGCACGCCCAAGCTATGCTGCAATCCGCCGAATACCACGGAGTCCGCCGAGACCGCGAGGCCGCGCAGACAGACCGTTATTCGCCTCCTGCTGAACCCGAACTGAGGAACTCCCCTACCCGCCTGAAGCCGGCGGACAGGTTATTGAAGCTGGGAAAGTTGAAACAGAACTGACAAGCCGCAGAGCGACCTCCTGCTGAGTCCGCAGAGACCGCACACTTCCAAGCACTGACCGAAGTCACAGCCAAACTCCTGGCTCCTTGAAGTTATCCGCGCGACCTGCACACAGCAAACCGTCAGCCTGAAACAATCCGCGCGGACTGAAAAACACAGACCGCAGCACTCGCCCAACCCAATTTACTGTTCACTCACGTTACTTAGGTTACTGTAGATGTGCCAGGGGGGTCCTATTTATAGGCCAGGTGAGGAGTGTGGTCACCGCCCATGAGATAGCGACACCGCCCCAGCCCGCGCGAATACAACCGACTGTCCGCTCAGTCCGCGAGGACTTAGCCAGTCACCAAGGGAAACCGCCAGGAGCAAGGCAACCAATGACGAACCCTCTCCAGTCCGCCCAAGCTAAGCGGACAAGGCACCAGCCCGCAAAGCTCCAACTGCTTCAGGACAGCACCCTCTTCAATGGCAGTCCGCACCAACCCGAGGCAGTCCGCAAGACCCACACCTCAATCCGCCACAAGTCCACGACCAAAGGCAAACAGCAACAGTCCGCCCGGTCACAGCGGACTTGGCGGATACGGCGGACACCATGAACTTGACACCAAGTGTGACCAAGTCCAAAACCAACAAGGGCCAGTGCGAGCATGGCGGACACAAAGTCCCGTCCGCCAAACACCCTAGCACAGACCGCAACCAGTCCGCGAGCTCCTCGCACTTGTCCAACGCAGTAGCACCAAGCCGGACTCCAAACATCAGTCCGCCAACCGGTCTCCACAGCAAGACCTGCTGTAACACCTGAGCTCGACAAGGCCTCAGCCAAGCTCAAGGCCCAGTCCGCAACAGCCCAAACCGCGGACACACCAGTCCGCAAGGCTTCCCGCGAACTCGAACCAACCCGCCAACAGCGCAAGCTTGCACTCGCGGCCACTGAGCAATGCATCAGTCCGCAAGCCTCTCTATCCGCAGATACCAGGCCACACCAAACCGCGGACTCCATGCAACAACCCGCTCAGAACACAGCCGGCTTCCACCAGACTTCTCACCAGGCCGCAACCTCAGTCCGCCCAGTCCGCCCAGTCCGCCAACGCTGTCCGCACAGGCCGCGCGGCCTGTCCCGTCACCCACTTCCACTTCACAAATTTCAACACTCCCCCTTGAAGTGAGAAGTGGTGACCAAGCCCAGCAAGCTGCGCAAGCGTTCAAAAGGCCCCTTCGACAGCGGCTTCGTGAAGATGTCAGCAAGATTATCTTCACTCCGAACATGCCCGACCAGCAGAGACCCCTCCAACACCTTCTCCCTGATGAAGTGGTGATCAATCTTTATATGCTTGGTCCTGGCGTGACACACTGGATTGTTTACCAGTTTGAGAGCACTCTCATTGTCACCCCGGAGTAAAGTAGGCCCTTGCACTTCTTCATGAACATCCTCTATAAGCCTCCTCAACCAAACGGCTTCCCGAGCAGCCAAGGCCGAAGCCTTATACTCCGCCTCCGTGGTTGAAACCGACACCGAGTCCTGCTTCTTGCTACACCACGAGATGCTAGCTGAACCGCAAGTGAACACATAACCTGAAGTAGACCTTCGATCATCCGAATCACCGCCATAGTCAGCATCCGTGTACCCGAGCAACGCAACCTCCGCATCCCTTCTGTAGAGGAGTCCCATCTCAGAAGTCACCTTGACATACTTCAGAATCCCCTTCGCCGCCACTAGATGAGATTGCCTTGGTTTAGCCATATACTGACTTACTCGGCCAATAGCATAAGCTATATCCGGCCTTGTAATCGTCAGATAGATCAAGCTCCCAACAAGAGCCCTGAACACCAAGGGATCAATAAGCACCCTTCCCTCATCTCGTCGAAGCTTTAGCCCAGGTTCCAGTGGAGTAGAGCACTTCTTCCCTTCGCCCATGCCAAACCGCTTCACAATACGATCAGCATACCCTTTCTGGCTAATGAGAATCCCGCACTCCTTCCTCTCCACTTCCAGACCAAGAAAGTGATGCAACTCTCCCAAGTCTTTCATCTTGAAGCGTATAGCAAGCTCTCCCCTGAGCCTTGCTACTTCCTCCTCCGAATTCCCTGTGATGATCATATCATCCACATACAGCAGGACCAAGACTCTTAGCTCTCCCTTCTTCTTGACGAACAAGCTAGAATCCGAGTTAGAAGCCAGGTATCCACAGAACTGCAGGTACTCTGCAATCTTCCCATACCACGCTCGAGGAGCTTGCTTCAACCCATAGAGAGCCTTCCTGAGTTTGCAGACATAGTCCGGATGCTTCTCAGAGACGAAACCAAGCGGCTGATCCATGAAGATGTCCTTGTCAATCTCTCCGTAAAGAAAGGCATTCTTCACATCGAGTTGCCACAACCTCCATCCCTTGCTAGCAGCCAAGGCGATCACCACTCTTACAGACGTCATCTTCGCAACTGGACTGAATGTCTCCTCATAGTCTTCTCCATACTGCTGTGAGAATCCTCTAGCGACCAGGCGAGCCTTGAAACGATCAATGCTCCCATCAGCCTTCTTCTTCAACTTATACACCCACTTGCAAGTAACCGGAGTAACGCCATCAACCTTGGGCACAAGGTCCCAGGTTTCATTCTTCTTCAGAGCATCAATCTCTTCCTTCATGGCACCTTCCCACTCCTTCACTCCAGTGGCCTCGTTGAAGTTTGCAGGCTCTCGCTCATCCAGAGGACCTGCAAAGAAGCAGGAGACAAAGCTCACTGCATTCCCATCACAGTACCGAGCCGGTGGCTTAACCACCCTCTTCGATCTCCGAAGACACGGCTCCTTGCTCACGGCTTCCGTTGCTTCTTCAGGCTCCACTCCTACCTGGGGCAAGCATTGAGCAGTGCTCCCCCTGCTTCCTGAGCCAGAAGGCTCAGCCTCGGAGTTCGAAGCAACAGGAGCTGCTGGTGAAACAGCAAGCTCCTCTTCCAAGCCTTCAGCAGCCTCCACCGGTGCTTCCTCAACCTTGCTACTTCCGGTAGGCTCCACCGAGCCACCTCCATATGATGTCAGCTCGTCAAAGACAACGTCTCTTGACACCACGAACTTCTTCGTCACAGGGTCCATGCACTTCCATCCCTTCTTCCGCTCATCATAGCCAACAAAGACAAGTTTCCTTGCCTTCGCATCCAGCTTTGACCGTGAAGCATCCGGGACATGCACGTAGCAAGTTGAACCGAACACCCGAAGGTGTCCAACACTCGGCTTCTCCTTCAGCAACAGCTCAATAGGAGTCTTCATGTTGATAGGGCTGAGTGGCATCCGGTTGATAACATAAGCAGCACAAGACATTCCCTCCGCCCAAAAAGACCTCGAGTTATCTTTCGCATGCAGCCAGCATTTGCAGGTTTCCGTCAAATGACGGATCTTCCGCTCCGCTACCCCATTTTGTTGTGGAGTGTGAGCACATGTAAGCTCCCGTTGGATCCCGTGCTTCCTGCAGAAGTTAGACAACTCGGAGGAGACAAACTCCCCCCGTTATCAGTTCTAAGCTTCTTAATCCGCAAGCCAAGCCAGCCTTCTACCAACTCCTTGAACTCCACGAACAAATGGAAGGCATCCGACTTCTCCTTTAAGAAGTACACCCAAGTATACCTTGAGTAGTCATCAACCAAGACAAGCATGTATTTGCTTCCACCAAGGCTGGCAGTAACAGTCGGTCTCATCAGGTCGCCATGAATACACTCCAATGGTTTCTTGCTCCTTGTTTGAGATTTATCAAACGGAAGGCGATGTGCCTTACCGTATTGACAGCCCGCACAAACATGCCCATCACCAAAGGAGGACAACATCGGCAACCCCCTCACCAGACTTCTACTCGCCATTGCCTTTAGCTTGTCCATGCCAACATGCCCCAGCCTCTCATGCCAGATAGCCGCACTATCATTGGCTCTCATCCTATCAACATAGGCACTGGTGGAAAGAACAAACAAGTTCTTCACCCTCCTCCCAACATGAGCAACATCAGCCTTTACCGCTGATACGTTGCGAAGGAACCTCACGTCTGTTGGCCCAAACAGAACGTGATACCCAGCGTCCACCGCATTGGTCACCGAGAAGAGGTTCTTCTTCATGCCCGGCACGTGATACACACTCCTTAACGTGAGTGGCCCCTGATCACTACCCAAAGACACGACCCCCTCCTTCTCTACTGCATAAACAGTATTATCAGCAGTGATAATAGCTTCATTACCTGAGTAAGCCTGCATGGAGGTGAACTTCGACTTGTCTCCGGTGAGGTGATGACCACACCCGGAGTCGACGATCCACTCGCTGTTGAAGTCCTCAGCAGATAAGGCCCGGACACAAGTGCCCGTCATGAAAGCTCCTCCCCATTCTGCTTCTTCACTTCGTGAGCAAGCTTCCTCCTTTCCCGCAGCATGCCCAGGCTGCAGTTTGACCTTGCAGTCCCGCTTGAAGTGCCCACGCTGATGACACCGGTAGCACTTCAGATTCTTCTTCCAGTCCTTAGGAGCATTGCTCCTCTCCGGCGGATATGAAGTTGAAGTCTCCTTTTCACCAGCGGCCTGCACCTTCTTCTTCTTCTTCCCTTCCCATCCCTTCTTCTTGCCTGAGAAGAGAGCCTCGCTGCCTTCCTGATTTAGATTCACTCCAGCCATCTGCCTTGCTAAGCTCTCCTGCGAGGCAAGCAGATTCTCCAGCTCCAGCAACGACGGCTGAGTAGCCCACCCTTGAACAGATGTAACAAAGGCCACATACTCCTTCCGCAAGCCGCGGAAAATGTGCCTCTTCATCTTTGCCTCAGAGATAGGCTCATCAGGATCCAGTGCCGACAGCTCAGCACACAAGCTCTTCATCTTTAAGAAGTACCTGGAGATGGAAAGGTCTCCCTGAGTTGCCCTGGCCAACTCATTCTCCAGGAACTGAAGCCGCGCCACATTCTTCCTATTGAACAACTCATCAATGGTTGTCCAAATATCAGCAGCCGACTCACATCCAATGATGTGATCAAACAGTTCCGGAGAGACAGCTCTCTTCAGAACGAACTCTGCCTTAGCATTAGTTCTTCTCCAGAGCCTCACCTGTTCAGCAGTACCGAAAGCAGCAGTAACTTCCTGTCTGTCGTCTCCACCGACAACTTCCCACAGCTCCTCGCCTAGAAGATAACTCTTCATGCACGACTTCCACTTTTTATAGTTAGTCGGCGTTAAGAGTTCAATGCCCAGACCTCTTGCTAAGCTTCCTTCCATTGCAACCACCTGTTGGTACCCTTCAGCAGCTCCGAGCAACAACACAGGTTGATCACCACTCAATCACTGAGTAACAACACTGGTTGACCTCCGCTCACGCAACTGAACCACCGCAACCTCAGAAACCTGGCTCTGATACCATGTTAAATTTTCTCAACGTGGTCAGCAAGATAGCCCAAACACCAAATTAATATCTTCGGAACTACCCAGTTCGCACGCTGAACCTGCGGAAAACCCAAGGACTAGAGGTTGCACCCAACAAAACAATGGAAGCACAAGAAGGTCTTATTATGCATTCACTTCTTTACAATCCGAGGCATACATAGCGAGACATGATTTCGCTAGTATTACAGCTGTAAACAGAAAGAACCAAAAAAACCAAGCCGGGCGGACAGCACTCCAGTCCGCCGAGACCGCGAGGTCGCCGAGACCGCCGAGACCCCTGAGCACGCCCAAGCTATGCTGCAATCCGCCGAATACCACGGAGTCCGCCGAGATCGCGAGGCCGCGCGGACAGACCGTTATTCGCCTCCTACTGAACCCGAACTGAGGAACTCCCCTACCCGCCTGAAGCCGGCGGACAGGTTATTGAAGCTGGGAAAGTTGAAACAGAACTGACAAGCCGCAGAGCGACCTCCTGCTGAGTCCGCAGAGACCGCACACTTCCAAGCACTGACCGAAGTCACAGCCAAACTCCTGGCTCCTTGAAGTTATCCGCGCGACCTGCACACAGCAAACCGTCAGCCTGAAACAATCCGCGCGGACTGAAAAACACAGACCGCAGCACTCGCCCAACCCAATTTACTGTTCACTCATGTTACTTAGGTTACTGTAGATGTGCCAGGGGGGTACTATTTATAGGCCAGGTGAGGAGTGTGGTCACCGCCCATGAGATAGCGACACCGCCCCAGCCCGCGCGAATACAACCGACCGTCCGCTCAGTCCGCGAGGACTTAGCCAGTCACCAAGGGAAACCGCCAGGAGCAAGGCAACCAATGACGAACCCTCTCCAGTCCGCCCAAGCTAAGCGGACAAGGCACCAGCCCGCAAAGCTCCAACTGCTTCAGGACAGCACCCTCTTCAATGGCAGTCCGCACCAACCAGAGGCAGTCCGCAAGACCCACACCTCAATCCGCCACAAGTCCACGACCAAAGGCAAACAGCAACAGTCCGCCCGGTCACAGCGGACTTGGCGGATACGGCGGACACCATGAACTTGACACCAAGTGTGACCAAGTCCAAAACCAACAAGGGCCAGTGCGAGCATGGCGGACACAAAGTCCCGTCCGCCAAACACCCTAGCACAGACCGCAACCAGTCCGCGAGCTCCTCGCACTTGTCCAACGCAGTAGCACCAAGCCGGACTCCAAACATCAGTCTGCCAACCGGTCTCCACAGCAAGACCTGCTGTAACACCTGAGCTCGACAAGGCCTCAGCCAAGCTCAAGGCCCAGTCCGCAACAGCCCAAACCGCGGACACACCAGTCTGCAAGGCTTCCCGCGAACTCGAACCAACCCGCCAACAGCGCAAGCTTGCACTCGCGGCCACTGAGCAATGCATCAGTCCGCAAGCCTCTCTATCCGCAGATACCAGGCCACACCAAACCGCGGACTCCATGCAACAACCCGCTCAGAACACAGCCGGCTTCCACCAGACTTCTCACCAGGCCGCAACCTCAGTCCGCCCAGTCCGCCCAGTCCGCCAACGCTGTCCGCACAGGCCGTGCGGCCTGTCCCGTCACCCACTTCCACTTCACAAATTTCAACATTCCCCAGGTTTCCCATCTATCTAATGATATAGATCTTTATGTCTCATTCCTTATGTAGGAATCTCAGAAACTTGCCATTTAAAATAGGAGTTTAATTGTTATATTCCTCAGAGTTTTTTTTCTAGAGGGAGGTGAATAGAGATTAAAATTATTTTTAAATACTTTGATTAATTCACAAAATTTGCAATTACATAAACCATAAACCAGAATCAGATGCAGTTAATTAAAATCACAGCACAAAATAAGAAATAAAAGCAAAATCACAGAAGACACAAAAATTATAGTGGTTCCCCCTCAACTTAGGTACATCCACTCTTCTACCCTCTTGGTAGGAATTCACTATCATAGTGTCTGACTCTTTTGATCAGGAGACTCTTAGAACCACACCAGATCTTTTGATAAGGAGATCTTGAACCAATTATAATCTGAGTCTTTTCTCAAGGAGACTCTCAAAACCTCTCACTGAATCCTTTGCAGAGAAATTTTTAAAACTCTTTTCTCAAATGTAAAAATAAAATTAAGAGAATATTTGTTAAGCAAATTCTTCTCATAGCGTCCTCTCTTCAGATTTTTGAGGAAAATTGATGATGATCTCTGGAACTTCTGATGAATCTCTGAATATCAAAATAATAAAGATTATGAGCCCAATCTCCAGATGATCTTTCAAACTTTTTCTCTGAATCTGTTGCAACATTCCCTTGAGAAGGAGTACTAATTCTCTAATCAGATTCAGCAACTATCGCACCAATCGACTGATACTGGAAGAGATTCAATTGTAGATGATAATATTCCAAACTTTCTCTGTCGAATTCAATCTTCACATATTCTGATATGATTTTTTTTATCATCTGCTGTTGATGATTGATAATCTGCGATACCTCTTATTTTTCAAATTTTTTATTAATATGTATCTCATCATATATATATATATAGATCGACATCCGCTAACGTCTCTAAGAATCTGTTATGTAAACCCCTTCTTTATTTAATTCAGATTGAAGCCACAAAACAAATTTTGTTAAGAAATCCAGTCGACGTAACATCGAGTTCATATCGAAGTAACATTGAATTCTGACTATCTGCAAGATTCACTCTGTAGTCGACGTTCCATCAATATCATCTCGAAGTATGCAACAATATAATCCTTTGAGTGTTGTCAACTTATCGAATTTAGTTGTTCTGATTTCTATTTGAAGTAATGTCGAATTCCAGTCAAAGTTGCGCCGACTTCTACTCGACGCATGTTGACAATTCATGACTTTTCTCTTATATTCAGTATGTCTTGTATATATATCTTTTAATCATCGACACCTAAGACTTCTAAGACCAAATTATCTTCACTATATAACATGGGTAATT